>JARFNW010094105.1:0-12156 GCA_031763155.1 Dirona albolineata
CCCCCTCCCTCATACACCTTCTCTCCCAAACACGCACACACACGCGCTCACGCACACACACACACACACACACACACACACACACACATATTTTAGGGTGCACTAGGGGCAACATGGTACATTCCCGTAGCCCCAATCCGCTACGCCACTAGACGGTATTATACATATTATTCATTCATTAACGTTCCTGATTAGCGCAATTTATTAGAGGCACGCCGTGAGTATCAACATGCACTACCCCCGTGTTATTATCTCCGCCCTCTCCACCAACGGACACTGGAATGCATGTTTTATCAGCTGGCTGTGTTGACAGGCCGCTATCAGAGCTTTCTCTAGTTTGACCACTGGTCAGCGACGGACTGGCGCCACCAACTATTTTGTTGAGAGTGTTAGTTTGGTGTAAATGGAGATGAATAATATGGGGATAGACGGGCTGCAGACATCTTCAGTTTTGCAAAACAAAAGCTAAATATTCTTTCTTTAGTGGAAAAATAACGGCACTTCGTCTTCTTCTTCCTCTTCTTGTCTTTAAAATATATTGCACTAGTTTTTCAGTATTATTATCATTTTTGTTTTTATAGTAATAAACTGGTAGTTGAACCCAATTCCCTTGTGGGGCGAGAAAGCTTAGTATTTGTGGCATCCCCTGTCAAGGATATTGACTTTCTTCGATTGGCCTACTCGCGTGCGACATACCACGCTGAGGCAGCTGGAAACGAGTGTAAGTAATTCGGTGCCAGAAAAGTCGCAGACTAATATCATTATTATCATCATCATCACCACCACCACCACCACTACCACCACCACCACCACCACCACCATCATCATTATCGTCGTCGTCTTCGTCGTCATCGTCATCATCATCATCATCATCATCATCATCATCATCATTCTATTATGGTCGACGTGGCCATTAGTGCAAAAATCCCACTGTCGATAATCATGTTCCTGTTTGTTTTGTTTTGTTTTTGGTACACGCATTATTGCATTTCTACTAAATGAATATAATAATAATAATGGGGATGGAAGGACTGTAAAAAACAAAGGCTAACAACGTCTATTTGTTCCAATGATCTTCTATTCTAAAACGGTATACTATTCTTATTATTATCAGTACCCGCTCCGCATTCATAGTACTTAGTAAAAAGGTTAATCATCGTCAGGTGAAAGGTTTAACGAAGTGTCTAAGGCCTGATTTGTGTATCGCTGTCTCGCCCTCAGACTTATGACCTGGTGGGTTCATGTTCGGAGTGAACCAATCTTCTGGAGGCTTCAATCTAAGTTTGGAGAATTCAAGGAAATGATGTAGCAGTTGTTAAACTATTGCAGGTCGTTGATTGGTAAGGGCACTCTGTTTGGCGGACAGCTAGTGGGCAAGCTTGCAAGATACATAATATATGGTAGGTCGGTGGATAGATGAGTGGATAGATAGATAGATAAGGAGACAGATAGATTTAACATAGACACATAGATGGATAGATTGATAGATAGGTGTAGGTAGATGGTAGACATACATATTATAGGCCTACATATTTATGGACAGGTAGATAGGCGAACGGAAAGATAGATAGATTGATAGATAGATAGATAGGTAGGTAGGTAGGTAGGTAGATATATAGATAGTAATATATAGATAGATAGACAGACAGACAGACAGATAGATAGATAGATAGATTGATAGATAGATAGATAGATAGACAGACAGATAGATAGATAGATAGATATAGATAGAAATGTATATAAATAGACGGTCGTGTATTTAGATAGACAGACATAGAGGAGGGTAGATTCTGATGATAACGCATATAATAATGTTCTATACGATGAAGAAATGGACGAAAGAAGGAAACATAAATGCTCTAAGAACGGCCATTAATCTTACAGCTGGGTAGACGCCATGGATAGATGCCATGATAATTAATTTACGGTGATGTACATGGATCGTAAACCATCGGAAGGGAGGGGAGGTGTAGGCATTAAATTAATGTTCGTGCTATCCTTCCTTAAAGAAAGGAACTCTGAAGGGATTGTTTTTGCTGTTGTTCTTCTTGTTCTTAATGTTTTTGTTGTTGTTAATGCTGGTTATATAGAGTTGTGGATTTTTATCTCTTCCCCTTTTGCAGTGGCTATTCTTTACATTACATCGTCTAGATCGTTTCCTTCCCTTCCTTGTTTTGAATTCCTTCCTGTCTCCGGTAGGACTTGAGAATTAGTTCCTGGCTTTCCAGACAATAGAATAAGGTCTGGTCCTAATTATTCCCCTCTTCATACTATTCCAGACACGTCAGACTTATGAAGGTGACATAAATATCTGGGCCCCTTGGAACGATATATAATTTCAAAAGTCCCAATCATTGTCATTGTTTTATTCATAGTTGATTACATACCTACTGCATTCACTTGGCGGAAACGGTGCACTACTAAATCCTACTTAATATTGTAAGGTTCCCAGAAAAGAAACGGACAGAAACGCAATCTCAAACCATACCGAACTATCAAAACCGCGTTCCCAACCTCCAAAGTAGGAAGCTACCGAACTTCAAATTCAACAGATTACCCCAAGGATCACCATGCATTCTATGCCCGCAACCTTTTGGAACACCACGAGCATCTCATTATTATGATAATATTCCGCCTATAAGCAGGTCGGGGTCTGGATATTGTGGAGGTGGGTGGGTGGGTGGGGGGGGGGAGAGAAATGTTTTGAGTTGCATCCGTGTCGATTCTTGTTATGATAGACTTTAAAACCCACAATATTTTTAGGAAAAATATGTCAACTAAGATCAAGGCATCTTTATGTCAATATTAAGATTCTGCAGGTCCATTGTCGATTGAAACAAGAAACATCAAGTTCTGATAGCACGTTAGCGTTGGCTGTCAAATGTATGAGACGAGATTTTTAGATACATAGATAAATAAACAGAACTTTATCAGACTCTATATTACATCAATATTATAATTTGGGGAGTCAGCAGGGGGGGGGGGGAGGGTCCGAAATCACCATCTGCGTCTGTGGCGAAACACAAATCGCGAGATATGATACCCTTCAACCAATTATATACCTATGTTGGAACCGACCTGTATCAGTACGTATTAACCTATTTTGTTCCTATCGTCCTTAGTCATTTATAGTCCTTAGTCCTTCCGATGCTTGTAGGTGCATACGGGGATGTCACGGCCCTCCAAGTATTCCTTACTTGTGATATTATTTCTTCTGCTTTCCGCAATATATATCCCCGATGTTCTTCATATCTCTTTTTATTCATTTCTACTTCCCATAAAAGTTTCGGTCTCCCCTGTCTTGGGAACCTATCAGTTTTCATTGTCAAAACATGTCCGAGCCATCGCGTCTTGCTAGGATCGTTTCACTTATATTTTTGTGTCCGGTTCTCAACGTTTTTGATTCTATCTAGATATGAAACCCCAATTATCTTCCTTAAACAAGTCTAGTCGAAAACATTTAGCGGTTGTTTTTGTCTTTGGCATAGATGGACCAAAGTACTAATGAGTTGTAAAGCTTTAATTTTGTTTTTGAGGCTCAGGGGGTTTTTTTGGGGTTGAGAATGTTCTTTAATCTGCCAAAAGGTGCTCCTGCTTTTCCTATCCATATTTTTATTTCGTCAGTTGTCCTGCCTGTGTTATTTATTTTCCCCCCTAAATGTGTGAAAGTGTCTGCAATTTTTACTGCCTTTTGGTCTATCGATGTGCTATGTCGTTAGTGAGTGTTGACATCGCCTCGCATTTTGCATTGTTTAACTGGAGTCCCACTTTTTCTACCATGGATCTCAATTCATCTAACTTCTTTTGTAGGTTCTCGTTAGTTACGTCAATTAGGACTATATTGTGTGCAAAGTCAAGGCTGTATATGTGTTTGTTATTTACTTTAATGACGTAGTCCATTCCATCTTGCTTTCGTCCAGATACAAATACAATTTGAGAACTCCCAAACATTGCCATTGTTTTACAGCTGATTCCAGGCAGACCAAAAATATTTGACGCCATGTTTGTGAAACATTGCACACAAATAATGTAAATTTAACATTAAGTATTGGGAAACGGATAGCACGTTATTGCAATGGGTACCTTCATGAAGCAATCAGTTCGTGGATAATTTTAGGTGAAATAGGATTGCATCAGACAATCGTGTTAGAGGTGATATATATTCACCTTTAACCAGCTTGTCACACTATATTTATTTCAGGAACCCAAAAGGGAGAGTCTTTTTTTTATGGATCCATTGCATTGAGTTTTCGGGAACCAAGTGTTGAATTGTCATTACTTTCGTGCGATTTAGTGGACGCTTCCCGCCAAGCGACTTTTGACCGTCTATAATTGACTTTAAGATCATAGAAATTAATTACTGGACAACACAATTTTTTCACACATTTCCGGCGTTCGCGCATTTTGTGTGCACACTTTCTAGCACTATAGCGCTCTGAGACGTGCGCGCATTATTGCATTAATGACATGGTTGAGCCATAAACCTCTTTTGTGTTACCAAGAGTATACCACAGCGATTGACACAGCGATTGACACAGCGACTTTATCGAACGATATTTCAAATTACAAAACGAACACTTAACAGAGTGAAACCAAATCAAACGATATGTTTCGCTTCCTTAAAAAAAGGAGAAGGAACAAGATTGTGCCAAACCCAGTCTTTGAATTTGAAGTGACAAGAAAGAGGGTAACAAGAAAGAGGCCAGTGCCAAGAAGATTTCAGATCTATTCTTCGCCGGAGATGGCGATACTTTTCCATTCAAAAAAAGCAACAAAAAAGTCGGCTTTGACTTGGAAAAGACTACTGTCATTCCAATCGTGTACTCTCTTGCGGAGATTGCATGAAAACGAGCGGCATACAGGCACATAAAGAAACAAATCATGGAAAGGAAAAATTATAGGCCAACTGTTTTTTTCGTACTTGAGACTGCAGTTTAGCCCACGCCTATGCCTGCCTACGATTTCGTCTACCAAAACCTAGAGATCGTAGTTTTCTTCGGCCACCTCTTTTATCGTTGCCTTGGCTAAGATGAGGAGCCTTCTTAATTAAGCCTCGTTATTTATTTGATTAAGTGCCCTTTTAAGGGCAACCTTGTTATCCCGTTTGGATCTTGTTCCTGTTGAACGCACAGTTTGGTAATACTTTTCATCGTTAGAGTTGTCTCTATTGGACATAGGGGTGTCTGGTATGCAGGAGTGGTGCTCCCTTTGGTGGAAAACAGTCGCATCCTTACTGGATGGTTTTATGCCTCTGGTCCACATTGCATACCTAGCTCATGTTTGGCTCCAAGTAGCTGTATGCATTACAGCGGCCACACCCCGGGACCTGGTCTCGACTGACCTGCTAAACGACATGAGTGACCAACTTAGTTGGGACACAAGTAGAATTAGAATAGTTTCTACCTCAGTTAGTAAGGTAAAGTAAGTCCCACACTCCTCAATGTTGGGGTTGGATAATCAGTTCGAGTCACCTTCTAGATAGGACGGTGGTCTATGATAGATTACCTCCCCAGCTGTAAGTCCGCTACGGCTCTTTTCTACACCAGTGTCGAGTGAGGTATGTGTAAGTATAAAATTATCTGGTCCGATGATACAACATGACAACACCATGTCGAAAGTCTGACTCGAACCCACACCAATTACGTGGATTGGTTTATTTGTTATCTGTGCCCTTTAGAACCCTAACTAAACAACAGTGTAGGGACCAGGGTGGTGGTGGTGGTGTTGATGATATTGGTGATGATGATGATGGTGTTGATGATGATGACGACGACGTTGATGATGATGATAATAATAATTATAATAACTTGTTTGTTATATGTTCCTTATAGTACCGTGATTAAACAGTGTAGGGACCAGCTCTGTGTCTGGCCGAGGACAGTGTACAAGGCAGAAGGCATGGATGCGCCGACCCTGGTAAAATGTAGCCAGGTTAAGTGCAAGTCCTTACGCCCCTCCAGTACACATGGCCTGATACAGAGTTGGAAAATCTATGGATCAAAATTGTTGAAGCAAGCAGGGGATTAGCCCACTGTGCCATTATACCTTATTTGGTACAAGAAGCAATACACTTTGATATTACTCATATCTGGACCAGACATAGCCTCAGGTGTTCACCCAACAGCTATAGAAACTGGAAATTTTACTAAAGAGGCAATAATAATAACGATAATGATAATAACAATGGCGATGATGATGAACTTTGAATGACACAGCCTGTTTGGGATTTAAATGGGGCCAAATCTATGGGCCTGTCACTAGCACGGGGATAATGACTATAAAACGCGTCTTTACTTTTTTTTTGTTTTGTTACGCTCGATTTTGAGTTCAATCTATGCCTGTTTGCTTTGGATACTGTAAGTTCACATCAAAGATGATGCTACCTGCTACAGCCAACCTGCCACGACATGACTCGTTGGACACAACCTTATTGGAAACCCTTAAAAGTGTAAGTCCTTAAGAGCCTTGAGGACAAAAGAGATGGTGAAGAAAGAGAAAAAGAAGAAAGAAAAAAGAAAGGGAGAAAAAGAAGAAGAAAAAAATAGAAAAAAAAGAAAAGAAAAGAATAGGAAAAGAAACCACAACAAAAAAACAAAAAAAAGAAGAAAAAAAAGTAAATTTGAGAGAAACAAAATAATGAAATCTTCCTGTCACATGATGCATGTCATGTTTATTTCATTTAATTATTTCAAATTCAACAATTTTACATACAACATACACAGATAAACAAATTCTGACCAAAGATACAACATTATATTACAAAACGTTATCATATCATAAATTGTTTCTTTTATTGTTATAATGAGTGGACTAACAATAACAGCCCCTTGGCCAAAGACTTAAACCTCACAGTACAATATTGGTGCATTCATTTCATATAAAACAGGTGTTCATAATGCAAAAATCATTTCAAATTGGAAAATAAAACAGAATTTAACATCACAATACAAAAATAATTACCATCAGAAAGCGACATCATCCAAAGAATAGTGATACAACTAGTAACTGTCTATTTACAGGTTAATCATTTGAATTCTTCCAAATAATAATTTTTTTCTATAAAGTTTTGTTTTGTTTAATAAATTGTGAAACTATGTTTTTTGTTAACAAGTCAATTCTTCTCTTTGACAACGAAAAACACATCTTCAAATAAAACAAATTCCACAAGAAAGCAGATAAAATATCACTTTTAGAAAAAAGTAATGACTTACTGAACTTTCATGAAGAAAATAATGGTACTGCCGAAAAGAAGCACACAGTGCATGTCTTAATTGTACATGTACAATACACATTTAATATTATACACAACCAAAAACAAAAAACAAATATTATTAACTTAACAAGACTACATCAATTTGATGTAGTCAAGAAAACAAAAAACAAAAATGAACCAACTTTCTGTGCCAGCCTTATCTGTCCAGATTCACAGTGGTTCAAGTTCAAGTATGTACACACAGCCACACACACACACAAAACACCCATCAAACACAAACAACTTAATATATAGCATACTGTTATCCATTTCTTTATAATGCCCAGAGAAACATGAAAAAACCGCAACCAAGCATTATTGTTAGCAGGATATACCAAATAAAATGAATAATTATACAACTATAAATTATAAACATCATATCAATAATATGATTATGAAATTCGTGTTCAACTTGCCAGTCATTTAAATGGATATCATCATATCTATGTGTGCAGGGCAGTAAGAAGCAGAGGTAAATGGTCAACTGGCTTCACAGTGACACAATCAACACTGCTTTAGTCAAGGTCTAGAGGACATAAAAACAAGTGTTGAACGTGATTGTCTCATGTTTCTATTACATTATGTATATTATGAAAAAGTGTGTGTTTGTGTGCTTCAGTGCAAAGAGAGGCGGGACTATTCCACAGATTGCATGTAATACGAGATCAAAGGGTTGGTTTTTCATTAAGTGTGAAGCTAAGGAGAGTTGAAGAGGGGAGATAGACTTAAATTATGGTTGCTTTTTCAAGTCTTTCAATGTTAAGTTCATACCACTTTAAAACATAACATTTATGTGTACATGCTCATCTAAATTGAAGCCAGCACACAAATAGAAGACGCATGAAAAACAATAAAGATAGAACCACTCATTCCTCTGCAACAGTTGTTACTTCACTCAAATCTAGACAAATGTTTCATCATTCACACATCATTCTCAAACAAACCTGATAAATGATCATATGCGCAAGGAACTGAACATGAAATGGGGGTCAAGGTTTTTGGACCATAGTCGGACCCAACGCTCCTAAACGATAGATGTGAGAAACAAGTACAATAAACAAACACAAACAAATATGCTTCAGTCTGTGGTATTAAATCGAAGAAGTCGTGAATGACAAAAGACTCAATCTGTGTTACTTGATTCTACCTTTTTTGAAACTGAACAAAAGTACTCTTTCAAGTAGTCAATAGACTAAAATTGAGCTTCATTAAAACAAAAGACTATCTCCCCCCCCCCAAAAAAAAACAAACCAACCCAACTAACTTCAAAACATTGTTATGTCTTAAATCTCACTGACAGCATTGACTTGATGATATCCCTGGAGTATAATAACCAGCCCATTTCCCATCCATGCGGGGACCATTGCCTCCTTCAACAAATATGGGTGTTAAGAGACACACTATTGCTTGAGTAGCGTGATCTATAAATATGTAAAATATACAGCCTTGGCATGAACTGTTGGCATTTGTTAAAACAACAAAGAATTTGATTAAGAAAAACATCTTTTATTTTCTTTGCTTGATCAAATAAACCAATATTATTCTTAATAACTTTTTAACAAAACATTTCCCTCGTCAGTAAACATCTCTGTGAAAAATTTTCACTTTCACTTTTTTTTTATTTATGTTAAAATTGAATTGGGGAAAAAAAACCAAAACTGAGCTATTTCTTTTTGCTGCTGGATTTTTTAGATGAGGATGATGATGACGATGATTTCGACGATCGACTAGAAGATTTGGCCTTTGTATCCTCGTCTTCAGAATCATCTCGCTTTGTGCTCTGAAATAAAAATTTCAATATTTACACTAATTACTTGGTACAGTGATAATGTTTTCTAATTTTCTAAGTTTTTGCTTTATGAGTCATTGCCAGATAAAAGCCTTTGAAATACATTATACTAGAAAAACAAATTTGTAGTATCTCAATGAAGCTCCTAAAATAAAAATCCATCCCAGTAGTGTTCAGTTATTTATTAATAAATATTTTATCGGGAATCATACAAGTTTCCCATAAGTTTTCTTTGTGAACCTTTACTTACCAATATTAAAGTATTTATTTCGTCTGCCAGTTCAGCGCTTGCAAAGGTTATATCAAAGACATATGATAAATAAGTGCTAGATAATTATTGTTTTTACTTTTGTAATGAACGAAATGACAGCATTTGTGACCAAACCGTTCCCTCTGGCTCAATTTCTCCCCATGTATTATTTCTCCTTTCTTATTTTAATAGGGAAACCAAAAGCAGGCATCACTTATTGTAATACACATCAATCATAATGGAAGATTTTGGGCTCTCAATTTTGGCATTGACTCAAATGGCATTAAGATTAATAATAAAGATTAAGTCAAAGCAAGGTTTATTGGATTCCTAAATACATAATTAATTGTGCCTGGAAACATCAATATACTTATCAATAATGATTTGTTTGATTGCCTTCTTAGGGGAAAAATTATCAAGATGAGAATTGTAAAAATAATTATTTTTTTTTAGCATTTCTAGATACTTTAATTATTCAAGTACAATCAACTGGATATATTTTATTATATTTGTAAATAACAAACACAGCTGGGTTCTTGCAACATTGTGAGAGGGGAGATAACCAATTCAAATACAAATGCTTGCTTAGGTTTCAAAGTTGATGGTGTAACACCCCATTAGAAATCAACATTGTAAGATCCCAGAGTAGTTGTTCAGAATTTAATTTGAGATTTATCTTTATTTTTGTTTTACCTTTGATGACGGTTTCCTGTCTTTCCCCTGCTTGCTTTCATCTTTTCTATCCCTCTCTTCTTTCTTCCTCTCGTCACTCTTGTCTTCGTCCAGCCTATCACGCTTGTTCTTGTCCCCATCTGATTTGTCATGCTTGGTTTTATCATCGCTGCTTTTATCCTTTCTTGGCCTCTCTTCACCACCTCTATCTTTCCTACTCCTCTCGTCATCGACTTTGTCCCTCCTGCTCTTATCTCCAGCCTTCCTTTCTTCCTCTGTCTTGTCCTCCATATATTTGTCTGGGTCCTTGTTTTCCTTTCTCTTGTCGTCTCGATTTCTAACCTCACTGCTCGATATCAGTGCCTCATGGTTATCTTTTCGATCCTCACCGGAACTGGAGCTATGGGAGGGAAGAGAATGTTTTGATAAGTTTCATCCCACCATTGTAAACTTTACCCTTCATTCAATCAATTTGATAAAATCTGTACAACAGAAAGACATTCCAAACTGAAACTCAGAAACGCAATAAATGTCATCAATTAAAAAACAGCAGTTAATTCCTTAAAAACGGTATGACATTAAGAAAACAACCAAAGCAAGGAGGAAGTGGGTGAAGAATGAAGCTAGCTGCAGAGGGAGATAACTTATGCTTTTCATTTCTGGCCTTGATCACTTTTTGTGATGAAACCTTTCCTATCTTATCTCATATTTTGAGAGCCCACAGATGTTCCAAAATTGCAAAGGATGAGGCCATAAGGTCACTTGTGGCCACTACCCGAGCAAAATTCAAAATTTCAATTCTAGTCTTCTCTTCGTTCACCTATTAGGCTCACCTTTGCCAACCACTCCAGAAAGACAAAGTGCTTCTAATGCAATGCCCTAACCACTGTGAGAAATTCAATATAAAAGCTGAAAACCATAACTTACTTGGATAGTGGGATGATTGCTATATTAGAGGATGGAGACACTGACGTGTCCATTATGTGCGGCGATGGATCTCCAATACTGCTGATCTTATGGACCGTCTCACCCAGACTTTCCCGTCCATCTTTTTCAGGTTCGTTTACTTCGGGTTCCTTTAAGGGGAAATAAAAACAAAGAAAAGAAAGCTGTTGAGTTCATCATGGTCGTAATTATCTAACAACAGAAATTACAAGAGAAACAAACACTTTTAATGAGCACTGGAGATGCCAACTTAGAATCTTACACTGAGCTGTAAAAATATGGATTTTGCACCCAAAAAATTTGAGCGCAGCGCCAAGGAAAAGGAATGAATGGGAGATGAGAAGATATTGAGAGGCAATTTCAGAGAAAGTGATGCAAAACTGATAAGTATGAGAGATATACCATTATTCACTAATATTGTAATTAACCAATTAGTTACTTAATTACGGAAGTAGTCCGTACAAAATTGATGAACAGATGATCGGACAGGCTGGAAATACCATACAATGTTGATGCATCAAGTTTTGAATATTCAATACAACATTTTTCACATTTGCGTGTTGAGCATCAAAATGCATACAAATTACATATTTTACATTCAGGTCAGCATCTCCTGCGCATGTGCGTGAGAAATTGAATCACCTCAGTAACTTAGGTAATACAAAAACAATATCAGTAAATGAGATGAATGAGTAATATTGACCAGGGGATCAGAGTGTCTGATTTATGATAAACTGCTCCAACCAGAATGTTTTGAAGAAAACAAAACATAGAGAATCTCTGAGCTACCATTACCAACATCAGGGTCAGAAATAACCACTTTGTTAGCATTTAAGCATCTTCTTGTCATTTTTAAGTAAGAGAGAGAGAAAAGCCCTTTTACCTTTGCTTTCTTTTCCTCAGCTTTTCCGCTCACGATGCTGACTTCATCTTCTTCTTGCTTCAGGTAATTCAACACATTTGTATTGATGTGTGCCCTCTGAGAAAGAAAACAAAAAAAACAAACGTTCACTATCAGTAATTCTAGTCCAACGACATCGCAGATAATTCAAGGAAAACCATAATGCAAAAAACCAGGATATAACAAAATGAAATGACAACACGTTATCTTTTTTTCTGTCTCATACATTGGTGAGGGGATAAAATCATTCTTACTGGGCATAAATATCCTAAAATAATTCATGAAACATTTACCGGGTGTTTCTATACCTTATACACCCCCCCCCCCCGGGCCAGCCAAACTCAGAA
>JARFNW010094216.1:0-13048 GCA_031763155.1 Dirona albolineata
TTTATAACTTTTGAGGGTTTTATGAGCTTTTTTTGTAACCCTATGAATTGTATGGACCGCTCGGTGTCAATTGTGGCACTCCGAGTACCTCGATACCGCTCGGTGCCAATTGACGTTTACCTGTGTTTTTGTCAATTGACACTGAGTCACTCGGTGCCAATTGACATTTTACCCCTGTTTTCGTCAATTGGCACAGAGTCACTCAGTGCCAATTGACGTTACCTAAATATAATGTGTAAAGATAAATTTTGAAAAGGTATTTTACATAGATATCTACACATAAAGTAAAGTATGATAAAGTTGATAAAATATAGACAAAGTGTTTGGAACAATTTAAAACGGAATATGAGGAGACCTTACGGCTTACATACCAACAAGTGCCATTATTTGGTCGTGTCAATTGGTACTGAGTGAAGTGGTCACAATTGACATTGCATTTATTGGCACAGAGAAGACAGAGGGGAATTTGTCTTTACTAGGGTCTTTTCCGAGGGTATACTACTGGAATAATGCAGGCGTCAGCTGCAGTGCAGTGCAACACAGTGGGAATCAAGGACTTGATTATAAAAAAATCCAGTGCTTTCACAGGGATCCAAACCCTCGACCTTTCGAATTAAGGGCAGAGCCGATAATTTGTCATCAGAAAAATTTCTGATTTTAAAACTGATTGAACTCTATGAACCTTCGTTGTCTGTAGCGGAATACAAAACGTGAGACCAGTGCACCTCTAAAATAGATAAAGATATAATGTAATATTATATATTAAATTTTTTCTATGAGGCAATGTTTTTATGTTTACTTTTACTTGGGACAGGAATTTTAAAGGAGCATTTTTTAAATTTATGAATATATGATATAAAATGTGTTGCAAGCCAAACAAAGTACAAAGCAAAAATATAAAAATGAAAGCTAAATTCAAAAACAAAAATTGAGCATTGGCAGGTAGTTCCACTTGGCAATTGACATGATGTAAATTGTCACTGTGTCAATTGACATTCCCTTGTTATTTCCAATTCCACCACAATAACGCACTATCATGGTAAGCAGCGACGTAGTGATTGACAACAAGGAAAATGTCCTTTATCACCCCTTTCTTAAGGTAGAATGCTTACAAAAAGAGGTACTTTATTTTGATGAGAAACGATTGTGCTAATTATTTCAGGTCTGATAAAAGATTTATTTGTATTGACTTGCCATCAATACAATCGTTTTCTGAATACAATCATAGTATGTGTGTATTTTCTGACCAGATACCCACTTAATGAAGAAGGGAAGAAGACATCTTTTATTTTAAATTAAAGAATATTTCTATGGTGTCTTTGCTTTTTCAAGCTTCAGGAGATCAGGATGCACCCAAAGAAGGAACGGAAGAGGGTGAGGGCGAAAGTGTCCTTGATTTCACAGGTCAACATGTGACTAGCATTGAACTGGACGAAAATATTTGCCTCACTGTCAAAACGTTGATTCTTGATAACAATGATCTCACCAAACTTGATGGCCTTGAAAAATGTAGGGAGTTGTGCCAGGTGAGAAAACAAATGTTTTTTGGACAATATCATTGTGCATCTTTTTTCTCCAGGTCTCTCAATAAAATTTTATTCCCATTCTGTGGTGTATGAGTTCATAGCGGACCAGTGGACTAATCAGAAGATTTGAAATATTATGACATTTTCTTATTTTAAAGGACGTTTTGTCTCAATATAGCGAAATGAAAATGATAAAATTCATAACAAAAAACTACATTGGTCAAAGTTCGAGTGCCTAATCCTAATGATTTTTATTGTTTTTTTTTTTTTTAGCTTTCAGCCATCAATAACAACATTGCACGCCTACACAGCTTACAGGGTCTGGCCAATCTCACTGTTCTCAGTCTTTCCAACAACAACGTCACTGGTATTGACAGCATCAAGGAACTTAGCTGCTTGGCTTGGTTGGATTTGTCCTCTAACTCTATCAAAGTAAGTATTGGAAAAATATAGAAGCAATCCCATAATTTCATTGGTATAAATGTACCATTGTAAGAGGTCTGCAATTTCTTTAGCAAGTATTCTGGCACAGGAGGATTTTGTCTTTTTTTCAGGTTTTTTACGGTTCTACCATATATGGAATTGAATTTCTTGCCTATGAAAAGTCCAGTTTTTGAATTACCCTTTGTTGTTGATAAGGGCTTGACACCAACAACGTTGAACACTGATGAAGGCATCCACCACCATCACCATCACGGCATCCATCACCATGCTTTACAGATCTTTTTGACGAGCACTGTATTTTTTTTCCTTCAGATTTTTCACATGATTTTAGTATACTTTTGAAGTATCTTTTATTCATACCTTGCTTTGCAGACACATTTTGCTTTTTAAAAAGTTCACAGCTGTTTGACAAGACCATACTGGTATTTTGAAAAATTGGCATCGTATACAAATCAGATGTCTCAAGGTTTTCTAATTTACAATTGTAGTCTATCTTTAGAATGGTGGTTACGAATCATTCACACATCACATACCATGTATTGATCTTTTTTTTTAGGTGATAGAAAATCTTCCAGTGAATGGAAAACTTTATTACCTTGACTTGTCGGACAATGACATCAACGCTATTTCAGACCTCAGCAAACATTTATTTTTGAAGGTGAGAATTGATATACATTTTGATTTTAATTTTGATTTTAAGTGTAGAATAAAGATATTGCAGGATGATACTTTATTTAGGCATGTTATTGATAAAGGACAAAAACTATAACCGAGGTTAAGGATAAAAGTATAATAACACTCCTTACCCTTTGTAAAGGCAATGAAAGGTTTTTATTGCACTTGCACCATTTGTTTATAAAGACATACAATAATATAGCATCATCTTAAATGGCATTATTTGATCATAGGATTGGGCTGCGGACAGTCCTTTTGGGTTGTATGTTATTTCATCGAGGCGTTGACGTTTTGCAACATGCTAGCCAAAAAATCATAAGCGATAATATAGTGGCTTGCACGGTACCCACAAAGTATCCGAATGTCACTGATATAATTTTTTTTTCTCATTCCATTGATCTATTGATCGCATAATAATTTTCCTTAAATTACTTTTCACGGAATTGCCTCGTTGTGATTTTTCTTTGTGGAACTGATATGATAACCAAACTTAACTTGAAGTAGCTAAAGCTGGGAACACTTGAAAGCATGTGGTTGTTTCATTTTGTGGATCTCTTTGTTTTTAAAGATATTATTATACAATGATATTATGTCATTAACTTAGATGAATATGTTTGAATATGTAGGATGTGATTAATCCTTTTATTTTATCTTCCACAGACCCTTCTTCTTCATAGCAATAACATTTCATCACTGAAGTCCGCATCCACTAATCTGCCTGAAAGTCTGGCTGTCTTATCATTAGCAGATAATGAGACATATGATCTGAATGAGGTTTGTGATGTACTTTTTAATTCCTGGTAAAGTGAAAGTTTTGCTTGTAAAATGTTTCCGACTTTAAAGAATAACCATCTTCATGTATTTTTATCTTTCTTTATTTTTAAAATGTTTCTCAAGAGGGGCAAGAAACGTAACATCTAAAGCAATTCAGGATGGGTTTCCATCAGTCTAATAAACGCTTGATATGACGCTTAGGGTACAATTTTTATTAATGATTTTGATTTTATTTTTTTGCGTTAGTGTCTTAAGGAGGAATTCTGGTGACAGTATGATTAGTCTAGACTACTCTATTGTGGCTAATACAAATACCAAGAACAGCAGTGGAAAAACAGGGATGACGCTAGGGCTATAGTTATTTACATTGATTACATTGCATTAACGCTGGTGTATTTTTGCTTTTAAGATATGCTACCTGTCAGGATTGCAGAACCTTCAACAATTGTCGATTGGAAACAACCCTTGTGTGATTATGACAACTGCCAACCAGTATCCTTTCATTTGGGTTTATTTAGTTCATTGAATTATTTAAATGGGAGAAAGAAAAGGGGACACCCAAAATTATTGTGGCGAGAGACTGTCAGCAGGGATTTGACCATTGGGAAAAAAATAAATGGAAAGTGGTATATTTAATCCTCTTGGTGCCATGGGGCACATGACGCTTCTACATTGCATTCGGTTGGCCGCTATTTTGCTGATAGTCTCCCATCATGATGATCTGAGGCCTGCTTCCAGGAGCTCTTTTCCGACGGTTCGTCTCGCCATGTTTCTTTGGGTCGTCCCCTCTTTCTTTTTCCATCAGCTGCCCAGTCTAGAGCTGTTTTCGGTAATGCATGTTGGTCCATCCTTACAACATGACCAAGCCATCACCATCTTTTTCTTTTGATTAGCATTTCTACACTGGAGCAGTATGATTTTTCTAAAAGGGCTTTGTTGCTGATTTTGTTGGGCCAGAATATGCCATGAGTCCTTCTAAGGCATTTGTTTTGGAAGGTTTCCAATCTGTTGGTGATCCCAGCTGTCACCTTCCAGCATTCACTTCCATACAGCAATATTGGCAGGACATTGCTTTTATAGATTCTTAGTTTCGTTTTCTTTGACAGCTTTTAAAATATAATTTCTTTAATTTAGGATGACCCAAACACATCAGAGGTAATAAATGACTTACTTGGTCTATTCACAGCTGTGTAATTTGCTCCATCTGTTGAAAGCTTCCTACAAAATTCTTTGGTTGAACCATTTTGCAAACCTGCTGAGACTTCTTCTTCTTTCAATCCCTCACCTGATGATACAAAAAATGTTGGTTCATGAAAGAGATCAGTACCAGCGCCTGTATTCACAGACCGTTCGTAAACTGTTAGCACACTTTGGCCCACTCATATTACATTGAATTCTATCATTTTCCATTGAATCATTCTCACATGACATTACTTACACCATCGGCCTCAGTCAAATGAGCTTGACCTCATTCTTCCATATTTCCCTTTCCCCCATTGCTGTAGGCAACTCTTCTCTAGTGAGTCAGTGTCTTTCTCTAGCTGATCGAAATATGTGAGCGAGGGTATTTTGTACTTATTAGTTCCAATTCATTTTCTGTCATTAGGTCTAAAAGGAGATGGCCATTTCTGTTTGTAGCATCATGGCAACTATTTCCTTTTGTATTTTCCTGCCCAATCTGTGCCTTCATGCACAAAACAAACTGTTAGATCGCACCTTCTCTTTTTCGGCCCCTGTAATTTGGAACTCCTTGTCTCAACGTACTCTATCTACCTCTGATTATGAAACATTTAGAAATCATCTTAAAACAGAACTCTTCTCTCTTCATCTTCTTTGACTTTGGATTATACATTACCTATATGGTTGTATTGTTTTGTGTTGATATGTGATGATGTTGTTACGTGAACCCATTTCATTGTAAAGCGCCGACGAGCATTTGTTTCAAAATGGATCTTGGCGCTATATAAATTTATAGTTCATTCATTCACGTCACCTGCCACTATGATAACATTATGCTTCATGTAATCCATTATAAAATTCTTTAGTGTGTTCTTCAGCAACATTTGTTGGACTGTAACACGATATCAGTGTTGTTTTCAGCTTTCCACTGAAGGTGGATATGTATATTCTCGGGCTTACAGACATGACATTTTGTTGGGCTTTGTATGCGGTTGGGCTTAACAATACTCCTACTCCTCGTATTATTGCGTTTTTCTCTGGGTTTTTTTTGCAGAGCTTGTTAAAAAACCTTTGCCCATTTGGTAATATCTAATCTTGTCGTATGGGTGGTATATTCTATGTTCTTGTAAGCATGTAATACCTATTTCATGTTTTAGTGACAGCGCTGTTAATTCCCCTTGTTTTAAGGGTGCACACATTGAAAGTCAAAATGAATTTGAGTAGAAATTTGACATGTACAATTCACTGCCATAAAATTGTGCCAACAGTTTTAAGTAGAGAGTCTGTGTGTACGGCCCCAGGTTTGTTACAAAGCACTAGTATCATGTTTCAAATCGTGTAGGTCAGTAAGTTTGATTTGACAGATACTTGTAGAAAACTCCTAAAAACTTCTTTCACTGCTCAAATAAATTTCAATGTTTTTTCACTGTATCAAGTAAGTTTAGAAACGTCAGCAAGTAATATATATTATGACAGACCATCTAATAGTCTTTCTCATCTAGTAGGACTTTCCACTTACGTAGCATGGATCATGGAGTGCATTTTTGCATAAAGAGTATTTGCGAGTAAATAAGTCAAGGCAAAGTTTTAACTTTTGAACTCATTTAAAATCTAAATCCACATGTACTTGAATATGCTTTTTCTGTAATTTTGAGCGCTATTTCAGAATATTCTTAGACATAGGGGCTTTGACATGTGGGCAAAACATAATAATAATAATATTGTTGTTGTTTCTGTAGTCAATACCAAATATGACAGCATCGTTAAGACATAGGTATAATACTGACTAGATAATTCTATGAGGGTATTGAGTACTGAAAATTACCTGAAATAAAAGGTACTCATTTGATAGGGACCAGTTGGTCACTCAGAGATGAATTGACTGTCGGGAATGTTTTCATTTGTTGATTTGCTCAAAATACAATATTTCAATTTCATTCTTTGTCCCATGAACTGTTCCAGTATATTTACCCAAAGGAGACATTTTGTTCCTAGAGGCTATTAGAGAATTTATGACTAACTCGTCAATCTTCTTCAGCTGATTATTATTCCAAAAGCGTTTTCTATTCAAATTACTTATTTTGTTTACTTAATCATGTCCGATGCAGTAATAGCACAGACAAAGGGCTAAATAACTAACTAAGCACTTAGAAGGTATCATGATGACATGCATGTCCATTGCAGGTCAAGTGTAAATAGAAAACCCTATGAGCAGGATGGAAAACTAGTCCCACATTATAAGATAAGATAATAATATAATAATAATAATAATAATATATCTTTATTGTCCATAAGGATAAAATAAGATAATGCTATATTTTCATCCCATTTGGAAAATTTGTTTTACAGATGTGTATAAAAATTACAACATGTATGTTACGCATAAGATATGGAGCATCACAGTATAGTATTGAAATGAAGAATAATACATGAATAATATATTATGTAAATACGTATCTTCAAGGTATATTAAAAACAAGTATGCTATAATAATAATAATAATAAATAAAAGTTATATCATGAAAAAAGAGACCATTGTTGTGGGTTAATTAAAATTAATTTATAATCTAACTATGATTTAAAAGTCTAGTGCTGCACGGTAAAAAAGATTTAAAATGTCCTTGTACTTATAGAAAGGAATCTGTAGCTACGTACAGATCTTTTAATCTGGCTGTTTAGGGGATGGGTAAGGTCATTTATAATTGGGGAAATCATATTCAATGTACATTCATAAAGTATTAAATCTAAATTTCTAACATCATGCGTAATCCTATTACATTGTTTAATCATTCTATCAAATTTCACCACATCCTTACGCAATAAATTGCCCCCCCATGCAGATATGCAAAAAGCCAGAATACTTTCCATGGTTGCTCTATAAATTAATGTGGAAAGTGTTGAATCCTGTTATGAATCCTATTGGCTGGCCAAGAGCACACCTAACATTGACCATTTTTAGAGCAACCTTAAAAGAGCTCAAGACTTGCAGTCCACCACAAATATATATGTACCTAAATGGGAGCATGGCTAAATTTGTTCAGTTATTCATTACATAAATTATATAAATTTTCTCACCTTTTCCAGCTATCCATTTTTCTTTTTCTTCTAGAATTTCTTAAATGACAAAATGAAGATTATAATTACAAATTGTATACTTGTGATATCAAATCTATAACTACAGTAATTGTTGTGGACATTAACATGAACTTTCCTGTCCATCTTAGTCATTGACGGCCAAGTGTGTAGGCCACTGGGCTAGAGATTGTAAGCTCCCAGGTTCAAATCTTGGTAGTGCTATGCCTGACACAGAGTCTTTAGGTAAAAACTCTCTTTACAGCTTTTCCTTACTTGACTCAAGCGCAGACATGCAGAGAAAAATATGAAGAGATATCAGTATGATGTCCCTGGGTAGGTGAGGACTTGTAGCCAAAATGAAGGAAAATAGAATCACTTAAAAATACATTTATGCTTGTAAACAGAAGGGGAAGATATTTGTGGTGCTAACAAAGACTTTTGGTCAAGAGTTATCAAGGTTCTGTTCCACAAGTTCTATTACACATATTAGATTATAAGCAGTGACTGCTGTATTGTACTTACCATCTATCGTCTTCTTGTCACGGTGATTCTTACATCTCCAAACGACTAGACATAATATTATTATAACAGCTAGCAGTGTGCCTACAACTGAACCAATAGTTGCTTCAAGTGAAGTGCCGTCATCTGCTTTACTCGTGATTCTATCTGAAAAAAATATAAAAAGAAACAAAGCAGTGGGAGTTACCAGCAGCTGGTGATCCAAATAGGTCGGGAAATGCAAAAATAAATAGTAAATATAGTCAATTTAAATTAAAATCACCTTCTGTTGATTCTGACTCAACATTACATTTTTTCACATAACAACCATTCTCATTTGTATGTCAGTGTATTTGTCAGCTGAGGAAAGGCAAACCTGAAACCTTCTTTGCATCCATGATATAATTTTAATTCTAAGCCGTACCATTATTTTTGTACTTTTCCATCCATTTGAGAAGACCCAATGTGGACATGACATTGCCCGAGACAGTCAAGAATGGAACAAAAGACCTTCAGTTGTGGGTCCCTCACCCCACTCATGCTACCTCAGCGGATGGTCTTTCACTTTCACAACAGGTGCAAAAACTAGAGCAATTTGCCCAATTTTTCATTTCTAAATTTCACTTACCTATCTTCTTACTTGGCTTGCAGAGAGGTTGATTTGTAAATGTGGCTGTGACATTTTTCCGGTTATGCAGTTGACACTCTGTATTCAAGTATGTAGCCTCTAAACCTTCATCACATGTATAATTGCAAACAGAATAGGGGTAATGGTTGCTCGTGCAGTTACTCAGAGTGGCCTTCACTGGCTCCTCACACTCTGCAAGCATTGAAAAAAAATGAGGCCAAGACAAATGCCAATGAGTTAAATGGGTTTGCTTTGAAATAAAAAATTGCAATAGCACCTCTCTTGACCTAACCCTTACCCGTGAGCAAAAACTCTTTACTTTGATTGCCCATGACCAAGATGTAGAAATGAGTACCAGCCTGCAGCTGAGGAAGGACATAATCCGGAATAGACCACTGTCCTATCCAGGGGGTGATTGTAACAAGAGACGCAAAAAGTCTCAAGTTATTTACACGCCGAAACATTTCTCTTTAAAAACACGCCACCAAAGATGGACTGCTTATGAGATGCACCGCTCACCTGGACATGAGAAATCACACCCAGGGACATTTATGGAAATTAGGCTCTTTGACAAGGCCGCAATATCATGATGATGAAACACAAGAGGTCAAACAATAATAATAATAATAACAATAAACTTTATTCATCCTTTCAGAAATTTGTCTTGCAATGCTATGACGTCAGCAAGATCCCCATGCTGACGCTATGATGATGCCAGCCTATCAGAATTATTAAATTCTGCTGGAAAATCCAGTAGAGATGCTGAGATGCTACGATTCAGGGCTATATAAATGCAATATAATTGTTAATTCAAGACTGGCAAACCCAGAAACCTGGTGTGAGAAACATATTTCCTTACTCATTATTATTATTATTATTATTATTATCATTATGATCATTATTATTATCATCATCATCATTATAATTATAATTATTATGATTATGATTGTCATAACACAAAATGAAGTGGGAATCAAATATATGTTATATTTCATTCCCACTTCATTTTGTGTAAAGATAACATAAGGCAAACTTTATTAATTCATATAAAGGAAATGACACTTTGTTACATGCTCTCTGTTTAACTAAAAATCACATTTTGACAATAATATGACACACACACACAGTCGCTTACATACACAAACACATACCCACCCACACATAGACAAGTCAACCATTTACATGATCATAATATATATTCTAGAGAAAATATTTGGTACTAATCCGTTTACTGTCAATGATTTCCACAACTGTTCTTTTACGATAATGTATATAAAAATATTAACATAAATATATGTATATCATAATATTCGAACATAAATACACCATAACATTCTGAGCAACCTACCTAAAAGTAGTCCGTTATGACCGCCGCTGTAACCAAAATAGGGTAAATAAGTCTTCCCCCCTCGTTTCATGACCATACCTTTATTCTGGTCTGCACATTTCCGGATAATATGATGATGGCTGTAAAGAAAAAGTTAATACAGCTCATGTGTTCCAGATATGAAATAGTAATAACCCTTACTAGTGCAGACCATAGACGTACTAAATATATGTCTATGGTGCAGACTACCCTAATCACTTCCATTCAAAGACTTGGTAAGGTTTCCACTCACCCAACATTTACATTTTCATCGCATACAAGGAATTCAACCTATATGTCATATAGAAATGAAACAATACAAGTCCAGCAAGGCCTTGGGGCCCATCCAGTGCTTATCCCAGTTTCCATAGTGTGAACCTGACAAAGTGATGATTTGCCACACTCTAGGCAGGACGTTAGTCTACTACAGTTTGCTTCCTGAGCAACGAGCTGGTACCATGGCACAGTGATTAGTTACTCGCCTTTGGTTCGAGAGGTCACAGGTTCTAATCCCGGTGGAAGCACTGGATTTTTCTAAAGAACTTTATCCCACTTTGCGGCGCAGCACTGTGCGTCTGATGCTTGGGTTATTCCGGTCTACCCTCAGAATAGACCCAAAAGAAAATTTTCCCCTGGGATGAATAAAGGGAATGAATTGATTTATTTTATCTACCATTTCCATGCCTGAATTGAGCGAAGCGATCAAAGTAAAGCATCTCCCGCAAAGATTGCAATGCTTGTTTGTTATCTGTTCCCTGTAATACCGCAATTAAACAGTGTAGGGACCAACTCTGGGTCTAGCCGAGGACAGTGTACAAGGCAGAAGGCATCGATGTGCAAACCCAAATACAAATGTATCCAGGTTAAGTGTAAATCTGTGCCCCACTAGTACACATGACTTAACACAGAGCTGGAAAATCTATGGATCAAGATTTTTAAAGCAAGCAGGGGATCATCTGCCGACTGTGCCAATAAACCTTGTTTGGTACAAGAAGCAATGTACTGTTCAATATTACTCATATCAGAACCAGACAACATGGTATTGTAGCCTCAGGTATTCAGCCAATAGCCATAGAAACTGTGGAAGTTTTATCATAGAGGCAATAAAATGTATGTGGTTAATTAACCCATTTTCCATCCAGTACCATCTTTTGATGAAACCAAAACTCGTGTCCAGAATAGCTTACATTTTAAACACAACAAATACAACAGAAACCGCTTGAACATGGAAAAAGAAATATACTGACCACATTTAAAAACGTACCACTGAATTATCGTTCTTTCATCTCTGAACAAGCACGTTGATTTATGCGTAATAAACTATATTCAAAAGCAATATTTCGTTTTGAAATTTATGTAGCATTTGATGTTCATTCAATCATGAATAAGATAACGCGAAATGGAAGATTGGAGGCCACGGGTTAATTAATCAAAAGGTATTTGAATAACAAGGGTAAAATGTGAAAAAGTGTGAAAAATATATAGTGACTTTAAATGCTTTTATAACGTATGAGTGCCACATGGAATCGAGGCAAGAATGAACTCTCTTCACCATGGATCTGATGAGTCACTGTATGCATCTCTGGAGGATATTCAGCCATTGCTCGTGTAGCGCTGCTCCATTTGTTGCGGGTGACAATAGCGTGGTTGTTGTACATCTCGTCGTCCAAGATCATCTCAGAGATATTCAGTAGGCGACAAATTATACCCGGCAAATATGGTGGGCAATTCAACAAGCTGAAGTCCTGCTGTCAAATTGCGTCCCTACCTTATCGAAAGGTATGAGGAGTGGCGTCATCTTGATTCAAAAATCTGAAGATCTTGATCACGATGAGCCTGAAATATTGGGATGACTAATGACCTGATGACGTCATCCATGTAGGTCTGTGCGGTAACGCGTTCGTTGCTGAAACACATGTAGCGGTGTCCGATGATGGCAACTGATACCTCCACAAGCGTGTACCTCCTCCGAGGGATTCCACTCTGTGACGCAATTTGGAGCGTATCTTTCGACTTGCCGTCTCCAACTCAGAACGCGTCCATCAGCATGACAAAACCATTCAATCTTCTCTTGTCTATGAAGAGGAAAGAATTCCATCCACGTTGAGTCCAGATTTGATGTTGCTGAGTCCATAGAAGACGCGAACGGCGACGCCGAATATTCAGCTCAAGAGCGACATAGGGTCTTCTGCAGTTTAGTCCCGCGCTTCTCAGTCTGTTGCGGATGGATTCTTCATTCACTGGGCCTCTGTTGCCAATGACCCTAGCGTCTGTTTGACGCGCAGTTTGGAATCGGTTGCTCACATGGGTGAGAACAATATGGCGATCTTATGCGTCAGGTGTCACACGTGACTGGCCACTACACTCTCGAGGTCAAACGCTACCAATGCCATTGTGACATTCTACCAGCCTTGATAGGGGGGCTGTAGTTACAATTGAGTCCCCTAGAAACTTCTCTTCATGAAATGTCTGAGTCAATACGTCCAATGGTCGAATTACGCTGGTCGGTCATCATATAAATCAGACACTGATTTTTAGTGTTAATTTGCAATGCATTTAAATGAGAAAAAACAAGTTTTCAATTTGAAGCATTTTACACTTATTGTTTTCATCGAGTCGTATTGTGGTACATGGTAAAAACCAGCTTTTTAATGACCTAATTTATGCATACAACGCAGTAAAAATGCAGGGAGTAAACACTCACAACATAGGCGCCACGTTGGGTAACTATAAACGAAATGATATTTCAGGTTTTCAAAATATCGGATTTATTTTAGTGGTGCGTTATTGAATGTGGTCAGTATAAATATATATATATATGTGTGTGTGTGTGTGTGTGTGTGTGTGTGTGTGTGTGTGTGTTTGTGTGTGTGTGTGTGTGTG
>JARFNW010094327.1:0-22981 GCA_031763155.1 Dirona albolineata
TTGGATGCAAAGAGGAAGACTCTGGATAAAGATCAATGGCGAGAGTTCGTCCGCACTTAACCTTACACCGAAAGGTAAAAAGGAAATGATAAAGAAAGAAAGAAAGTTCTCGAGTTACCATCAGAATCTGGTCGATGGTGTCGTATGCGGCACGATCAAGCAGTACCAATATAACACAATTTTTGCTGTCGGCTGACAGAATCATTGAGAGCATGTAACAATGCTGTTTCAGTGGAATAGGCTGTTTTGTACACAGACTGAAATTGGGCATCACAGTATCTCCATTTTCTAAATTATGAAATTTGATCCCTTTGAAAGCAGTATTTTCGATAACTTTCAGCACAAGGTTTAAGTTGGAGGTAGTTCTTTAGTTCGTCATTATTGAGTCATGTTTTTCCTTCAGTTGCACCACTGAAGCTTTCTTCAGGCAATCGGGGACAATACCTTTTGCACCAATCTATCTCTATATAATTTGAACACTTTGTGTTCCGTCTTTTGCACCCCAAAAAGTTGAATTGAAATTGAACACTTTGTGTTCCGTCTTTTGCACCCCAAAAAGTTGAATTGAAACTGTCGTCATTTTAAAGATCGTCAAATTAGAAAACTAATCATTCCATCCTATTGATAGATGTCTACAATTCTAGAAAGTATATATACTTTTTTTTATGTATTGATTTTGTTACACAAATTTGTGACCTGTTTGAAATTCTTAATGAGATTTTATGAAAAATGATGTCAAATCCTACAAAACCTCTATCTATCTCTTGTCATCTCACAAACCAGATTGAAAATATAAAAAATAACCATGTCAGAAATATTAGAAACCCGCCTTGCCTACCTTGAGAAGAGGGAAGAGTGGTCTGCTAAGGAAATTGTATATTTGTTGAAAGAGAATTTAGAGCTACAGAAGAAGCTGCAAGGACTAATCATTGAAAAACAGCAGGCCGCTGACAGTTTAAATGAAATGCAAGGGAAGGAAGACATGGTGGTCAGGACAGAAATGGAGAAGGTTAACAAAAACAACCAGGCCATAGTAGACCGTCTCACTGCAGTGGAGAAGAAGGTGAACAAAATGGACCGTCTCTCGGAAGTGGAGAAGAAGTTGAACGAAAACAACCAGGAAACAGTGGACCGCTAAGTGAAAGTGAGATGAAGGTTAGTTGAAATACTTTTTTTCACTTTTTCTATATAGCTTTATCATTTGACAAGTACATGGGGGGGGGGGGGCGGCAGTTATAAGTGACCATTTCAGATATACTGGGTGACTGACAAAGTCCACCATATTCTCACAGTTAGCCTCTTCCTCACACAGTGTGAATATGAATCATTTATACCCAAGGTATATGGTATAAGAGCATGATAATACTAAGGAGAACATAATAGTAATAAATCACATAGCATAGTTGTGCTCCCAAAACATGTAGTAAGGGTTATTTATTTTGTGAT
Source organism: Dirona albolineata (assembly GCA_031763155.1). Lineage (NCBI taxonomy): Eukaryota > Metazoa > Mollusca > Gastropoda > Nudibranchia > Dironidae > Dirona > Dirona albolineata. Next base: position 1,447 of record JARFNW010094327.1, read on the forward strand.
TTCTAGTTTCAGATTATAATAGAATAAAAATCCTACTACTTGTGTGACAGCGTATTGATATGAAGAAAATGAATACACGTGGTGTGTATAATGTTTCACTCTGTAGCATGAGATCCCCGGGAATGTGTGATGAAACCGTCACATGAAATAAACAATACGTTTACAGTCAACTGGATATTTACATATATATGCATACAATAAATCAATTCAAATAATGTCGGTGTCTGTAGGTTTTTATTAGCTTTTATTTTGGCTAGAAAAATCCCTTCGACTTATTCCCGCGTGGGTGTTTGCATTCAGTCTTATTGTCTTACATGCGTTGTGTTGCCTTCCATTTTATGATCATCTGGTCGGCTTCATTCAAAGAACCTGCTTCACATATGATTCCATGGGCTCCATATATTACGTCACGGTGTGATGCATATCATTATCCGATGCGCTGTATTTTCTCGATTTATGGCTCTTTGTTGTAGAATGTCAAAGAAGGGTTATCAGGGTTGATATGACAATCATATGGCAGCTTGGGAGTTTTCTGCGTCTCTTATTACAAATCAGGGATGTTAAAAGTTGTGAAAGTGTCAAAAAGAAAAAAAAGGGCAAGTGAAGTTTCCACAGCCATCATTCAATGACAAAAGTCGTAAACAATTCTATTTGGTGTATTCATGGCCCTCACTATAAAGCATTCCAAAGGAATGGTGTCAAAAGCTTTGCCTTCATTATTTTGAATTTTTTGATTGAACATATTTTATAACACTACATTCATATATTTCCAGTCGTGTCACATTTCATTGTAGTTCCAGTTCCTTCAACATTCGAGGAGGCAACACCTTGGACTGGAAGAAATCAATTGGTTGCTGTTAGCAGTAGCACCATCATATGTCTCAAAACAAACAATACTTCAAATCAGAATGTGAATATTTTAGGTCATCGAAAGACCTCACAACTTGGTACAGTGGTGCTTCATGTTTAACGGCATCGGAAATAACGAGACTTTTTCAAATCCCCGTTTTTTTTCTTATTATTTCTCTATTAGAGAAAGACCTGTTTTAACGACATCAAGCGATCCAAAGACCGGGAATAACGAGAACTTGAAACGTGTTATTTTTCAATAATTATCGTAATTTTCAAGCGACACACATTCAAACACACATTCGTAAGTCGCATTGACAATAAAGCCGTAGAGCGGAGAAAGTAACACGGTTACTCGAGCTAAGGTCTAGTCTACACTAGGCACATAACACAGCGTTGTCAATCATTAACATTGGTCGACTCGCAACACTCTCTCACTTAGTCAGAGGCCTTGCATACCTATTATTAATTATTGGACGAGTCCAAGTGTCACAAACCAGTCAGCGCTGTCTATCAGTATCATTGCCGTCTGGTTTCAACGTCCTCGCAAAACAAGGAAACAAGAAACATTGGAAATAACCAATATTAATAGTAACCCTAATCTAAGTCATTGGTAATCATATTGATTGTTTCCCTTGGAACTCGGGAATAACGAGTATTTTTGCTTGGAACGGAGGCTCTCGTTATAATCGAGTTCCACTGTAATGACATCCACAATTTCATCGTTGACTTTGCAGATCCTAACTGTAGGAGCATGATCATGATATTTGTGTGTATTTATTTATTCGCAATTGAACATGCTAACTATTCAGCGCTTAGCTGAGTTGTGTTATTTAGTAATTTGACGTCTTACTTGTCATTCCCATGGAAAGCATGATTTTATTATTGATTATCTCCTCTTCCGCTATCATTCAAACTTCCTCTATGATCTCTACCACATATCTTCAGTGTTTTGTTATATAATATATAATAATATATTTATGTATTACAATTTTTTAGTTATGAACTGTTAGTTTTCATAGTATTTAAAAGGTTTTAATGAGCGGATTTTAAAAGCAGCATTAGTATTTTCTTTTTTTTACTAAAACATCTTATGAACAAGCCTGGTGAATTTTTTGCAATGTTTTTACTTTTTAAGATAATTGCGCACATTCTTCCAACAGGTAAAACAACATTGGCTGACGCATTGATAGCCAGCAATGGTATCATATCAAAGAGAAATGCAGGAAAGGTAAGGTGCAGCTCAACTATGATTTTAAGTTTAGGCAACTTGCTTTTCCAGCAACCAACAACCTGAGGGCCTTAGAGAACCAACTGATGGTTTAGATGTCCATTATTTTTGTGCCTTCATATTAAATGGCCCATGTTGCGTGAAAACTTTGAAAGTAACATTGTTATTGTTACTGTATATAATATATACAGTAACAATAACAAGAGAGCAACTGATGATCTGATATGAATGAAAACATAATCTCATGCTGTTACTAGAAACAGAGCTTATAAGCAAAAAAAATTAAATTGTGGCTCAAAAAATGGATTAAATTTTAATAATCACCCTATTTAGCCTCATATAATATATGACGTTAAATAGGGTGATTATTAAAATTTAATCCATTTTTTGAGCCACAAATTTTTTTAAAATGATTTTTTGCTTATAAGCTTTGTTTCTAGTAATTGCATTAGATTATGTTTTCATTCATATCAGATCATCAGTTGCTCTCTTTTTATATTGTTATTATTAATATTATTATTATTAATTATAAATATGTCTATGCTATTTTGTCACACAAAAAAATATTTATTCAAAAACTAACGATAGTTAGAAACTTTTAGCTGATGCCATTACTATGTCTACTTTGTTCAATGTCAAATAGCCCTAATATGCAGATGTGTTGATTGAAAATAATTTCAGCTGTTGCAAAACAGTTCAGTAGGGTTGCGCCAAACTGTAGCAAGCTCTCGTTAACCCTCTGACAGTTCATAAGCAGTCGAATAACGGATGTTTGAAAATGCCGACCTTTCAAATCTTTTGAATCTTTTAGCCCATAGTCGAATCTTTTAAGCCACTTGATAGTTTTGTCATAGCATTGGGTTAAAAACACCTGATGCCAATGATGGGTGTGATTGTGAGTGAGAGTTAAAATGAAAAGAGCGGTGTGTGTGTATGGTTTTGGTCGGAGTGGGATGCCATGGGTGCTTGTTATGGTAAAGTAACAAACAATAAAAATGACATGACAATTGATGAAAGGGGAGTGAGATGGGACAGTCAGTGACTTTAGGCATCTTAATGTTACTGTAGCCGGTAGCCTATTCTCATAGCTACTATTCGTTTGCTTACACGATTGTGTCATTGAATGAATTTAACCTTCCTATAATTGAAACAACTTATGAATAATAACATGTTAAGTGATAAATATGTGATTCGAAATTAAAGTAAAGTCATGTCGAACCGTGAGGTCCATAGAGCCAGTGCTCATCCCGGTTTCCGTATCGTGAAGCAGACAGAGAGAGACAATACATTACCCTTCTGAATAGGACACTGGTCTATCCCTGGTTGCTTCACCAGCTTTAAGCTGGTGCCCATTTTTGTAAAGTTTCTTGCCCAAGAAAAGCAATGAAGTGACTTGGATAAGATTCAAACCCAAAACCTTCGCCGTGAGAATCCGCTGTCCTAACCACTCATAGGCCACCTCGTCTCCGATTGGAAATTAACTGATGAATCAATATGAAACCCAAAACAAAACGGAAAAAAACCCACACCAAACCAAAAACTATTCGTCAAGACAGGCTATTCTGTCTATTTCTCTCCTCCTCCCCACCCACCCCTCATGTCCTCTTGCCTCCTCGTCCACACCCTTTCCCCCGGTTGTCGACACTGCGAAGGCAGATCAAAGGCATGCTACGCCAGCAACGCCACTTAGACGCCAAACAATAGCTACTATATAGGGTAAAAAATTAACATGTGTAAAAAGGGTTAGTAAACTGATTCGTTCGCCCTTGTAGTAAACAGGTCAGCAAAAAGATTTGATTGATTTGTTCGCGGGTAGCAGAAGCTCTCGCTCGTTAACCCATTTGCGTGCAATGCACAACACTACAGTTCAGTATCGTTTTCAAGTTTTATTTTTTTAATAAGATGCAAAGGGAAAGATTTAGGACTAATAAAGGATCTTTTTTCCTTCCTCAGATGCGTTATATGGACAGCAGACCAGATGAACAGGAAAGAGGGATCACAATGAAGTCCAGTGCTATCACCTTGATTTATGAGAAAAAGATAACCAGTAAGCAAGAGCAGAACATTTTTTATAATGCTTTAGGTTTAGAATTGAAAATTAGCCGTTTATTTAGTGTTTTTAGTAATATGGACAATGAGATGAATATAGGAACAGATAATTACGCTTTTTATTTCTTGAGAACAGTTTTTCAGCTGTTGTGTCTGTTTAGCAAGAATGAAATGCACACCATAAAGATAATTAATTTGTTAAAAGTTGTTATCAGGTTTGACGTCCAGATTCACTATGGATAAACTCTCTAAGATAGTATAAGTTGTAAGTGAAAGACTACTTTCTTAAAATTTTGTACAGGCGCCAACTCAGATCCAGAACAGTTCCTCATCAATTTGATTGATTCTCCTGGTCATGTGGACTTTTCTAGTGAAGTGACAACAGCTGTGCGGTTGTGTGATGGTGCAGTGGTGGTAGTGGATGTTGTGGAGGGAGTTTGTCCACAGGTGGGTAATGAATGCAGCTGATGACATTCCTTTTATTTTACACATTCTCTAAGTTCTTTAGTAGGAGTATAAATGCATTTTTAGAATAATCGTTTTTGACCGTGTATCCTTGAATATGCCTAGTGTCTTACGAGGAAGCTGCCCTTTTAACTAAAGCTGTCATCTTGATATCACCCAGCACCAGATGGATATTATTGTGTGCATGTGTTTGCATTCTAATACAAAATATTATAACAAAGCAACTCTAATAAGGAGAACATTCGCTGTTTCCAGCACTGGAAATGTTATTTTATACAAAAATGAGGCCATTTAGCCACAAGTGTATTACATTTAAATCTCATTTTGTTCCCGAATTTACATGAAATTTGTGTAGTTTCTTTACATGAGAACAGATTTTACACTTTCAAACTTTGTGTGTAAAAGGTTATAAGAAATAGTGCTCAAGAACTCATCATTTGCATCAATATACTTAACGTTTCAAGTTGACAATTTAATATTTATCATGGCCTGTGTGACAGAGAAAGGTTGGAGCCACTCAATGAGATTGTGAAAATTTACCTCCCTTTATTAGATTCTATTCAAAGCATTTTCTCAGAGCAATTTGATTGAGTTGCACATTTATTTTTTTTATATCCCTTTTTAAAAAATGTATTTTATATCCCTTTTTTTTTTTTACCTACTTCAGACTCAAGCAGTGCTGAGACAAGCGTGGCTTGAGAATATTCGCCCTATTCTTGTTTTAAACAAGTTGGACAGACTCATATCAGAGCTGAAGCTGACTCCTATAGAGGCATATCAACATCTTATTCAGATTTTGGAACAGGTGTGGTTGTTTATAAGTGTTAGTCTAGTTAGCTTTAAACATTGAATATCTGGTTAGTTGTGATATTTGTCCTACTCATAGCTTCTCTGTCTTCACAACTGATTAAAATTTTAAAATAATGTGTTCTTTGATTAGAAGTCATCTTAGACACCAATCTTAGTAAGTATATACCAAAAGGAAGATTTATGAAAAGAATATTTTTTTTATTTTAAAGCTACGTAATGTAAAGTCTTGAAACATATACACACTCAAACACACATCCCCGTCTTTACCCTCCTTCCCTTATCCCCCTGTAATTCCTTTTCTCTCTTTTTCTCCTCTCTCTCTCTCTCACACACACACACACTCTTACTTTCTCTTTATTTATTATCTTCAGCTTATAAGTGATTTTTGTCCATCATAAGTGACATTTTCTGAAAGGATAAGTATGTGTTCAAACTATTTAGGAAAACAATTTTGTGTATTGTGTTGCTGACCTAGTGGAATTGTTAATTTACATGCATGTAGTGAATGAGTCATTTTGACACCTTCCCACTTCATTTATTGATGTTAGTGGCCAAGCCTCTTCAGGTCAATAATAGTACAGACAGCTTGCGAATAAAAGGTCTTGAATTTTTCATATTGGGCCTTGAAAAAGTCTAGATGAAGTTTGTTCCTGGTAAGATGTATTAACCTTGCAAATGGTACACAGCCCTATTATTATATTATGTTTATTGATGTTATTTGTAAATCATCATATTATTTTTCTCCTAAATAAACTTTTTCAATGCGCATCTGTGATTGTTAATTTCATCGTTTTTATTTTTTTCAGGTAAACCTGATTACTAATCAACTTTTTACATCTGAAGCGATGGAAAGAGTCTCAATGGTAAGTATCATATCCTTATAAACAAAGACTTGACAAATTGTTGTTTGCCTTGTGTGATGTAATTGAGAAAGTGAGAAATAATTGCTTTGAATGCAATTCACTGTCTGTTAGCTTTGTCGTTTAAGAATTTTTAATCATGAATTTTGTGACCCATTCATTGAGAAGTTTTTCCTCAAACATTGATTGAATTGACAATGTGATTCTCTTTAAAACTTTTACACAATATGAGCTGATTTATATGTCTGCATGCATCTCTAATAATTGATTGTAATGGTTATTTAGCTGAAATGAATAAGACATCTTTAGTATGCTCTTTGAGTGCATTTTTGGTTATGCTTTTTAAAAAATTATGATGTGTAAGTTTTTACTTAATCTATTTCCTCAGGATACATATGAAGCAGGGGAAGGGAGTGGTTCAAATGTAAGTTATTTTAATCAAGTTGAGGTTTATTTTTGTATTTGAAACTGCAAGACGTCTCTTTGCTGGCATTGAGTCTCGTTGTGTTGGTTTAATTCTTGAATGGCTGTACATTGAATTCCCAGGGGGCTTTTCAAGATTTTAGCATTCTCTCCAAGTGACATAATGGACAAACTATATCAAGCTTTTAAAAACTCTGAGTTTATGATGTGCAGTAGGTCTCATCATTGCAGGCAGGACGTTTATGTTGGGATTTTAACACTTGAGACCCTGACTTGTAACTTGTTTAGATATTATTATATTCTTCCATCCTGAACAAGTGCATTGGTGGTCTGACATTGTTGTAGCTTGATTATATAGTCATACCTTGTCCATCTATGCCCCAAGACAGAAAACCGTTGTTTATCTGGTTAGTTTAGGTTCGAATCATATATTTTTGTTTGTATATATGCCTAAGAAATATATTCAATAATCTAACCTTTGATAATCTTGTGAATATCAAAAGAAGTGGTGCCAACCAGACTTAAAGAACACAACTGTATATCATTTTATCCGATCGATTTTGCTATACCTCGACCTGTGCAATGATAGGAATCGTGACCAATGCTTATCCCATAATGTTGGATTGTGACAACTCCGACCTATTTATTTCAGATAAATGTAATGGGAAGAATGTAAGAATTGAATATTAGAACATGGAAATCACTTTTTAATGGTGTAAGTTTTTTTGGGGTGGTTTTTTTTGGGTCATTGCTTCTTATCTCAACTTACTGTATTTATTATATTTCACTCTCAATTGGAAGAACTATGACTGGACAGTGATAGAGGATGAGGAGGATAGCAATAACATTTATTTCTCCCCTGATCAAGGAAATGTGATATTTGCCTCTGCCTTGGATTGTTGGGGATTTACGTAAGTATTCTTTGTTTGATGATACACTTACTCAATGGAGAGTAACATTTCTGTGAAGAAACTAAAATCTGTGAACCTGTGTTTAGCAGACTATTATTTTTTAGGGATCGGTAAATCAGTGCTGGAAGAGTTGTAGTTTATTGGAATTATTTCCGATGAGCCAGTGACTTTTATATAGTTATAACTTTTGGGATTAAAGAAAGTGGATTGTATAGAGTGAAAGATGTATGTAATTATATTTATTTTGTTATTAATCTTGTATTGTAGAGAGAACATCAAGTATAGAATTGAAGTTCTATATTCTATTGCTAGTAACATTAATGAAATAATATTCTGTTTTTATGAATGAGTTTTTGATATTTGATATGATATATCTTTATAGGATGGCTGACTTTGCTCGGATGTACAGTGCCAAACTGGGAGTCCAGGAAAAGCTTTTGTATCACACCATGTGGGGTGATTACTACCTAAACGTGAAGGCTAAGCGGATCATGAAGGGAGCTCAGGTCAGTCAATTAATCGGGCTATACCCTTTGATTATTGCGTTTGCTGCGCTCTATTCTTATCATATTTCCTCTTTTACTTTTTATCTCTGGAACATAAGGGGTGGGGGGGTGTTCAGTTAGCAAGACAAGCATGTTTTTAGAATGTTGTCATCGATACAGAGCGCTGGTTATTGCCTTCTTGTGATTTATGTATTATTGAAAAATGAGTGTCATTGGGGAAGAGAGTTGTTGGGAAATATTTTTCCTGGCAGTGTGTGAGCATATGTGCATAATTTTGGCCTTTGTGATGGATAAAGACAAAAGGCATGTTTATAGAAATTGAAGACTATAGGGTGTCCCCTTATCAGTATAAGTATAATATCAATTTTTTATTTTATCATCCATTCCTCTTTTAAAAAACTGAATAGTGTTTTGACCAGCCTTAAATTACACATTTGTTTTCTTTGTTTTGTTTTTCAGAGTAAAGGCAAGAAGCCTCTGTTTGTTCAGTTTGTTTTGGAAAACATCTGGGCTGTGTACAATGCTGTCGTCGAGAAAAAGTAAGTACAAGGAAAGGTAGCAACAGGTGACTTCCTTTAACCCCATCGACTTGATACTGAGCTAATTTATTTTAGACATTTGATTGTTAAATAAGTTGTAATTAAGCCAAAATGGACTAAATTAAGTATGTTTTTCATTTCATATCCATTAAACATTATATTGAATTAAAATTTGTTTTCTCTGTTCCAGAGATCGGACCATAAGTGAAAAAATTACAAAGTCATTGGGCTTGACTTTACAAGCCAGAGACTTAAACAACAAGGATGTAAGAGTGCTCCTTCAAGCCATCATGAGCCAATGGCTCCCACTCTCAGAAGCAGTTTTAGGTTAGTATCTTAGAGCAAATAGAAGACATGGCTTTGCGTTTTTGTTATCCCTTTCTATAAAGCCATCTAGCAAGGCTCTGAGGAAAAAAAAGATTTTTAAAAAAGTAATGTTGCCTACATTTTTTTCATAAATCAGAAAGCTGATTTTCAAATTTCTGTCTTTTCTAAATTAACTTTCATCAAAAGTTAATGACTGAAAATGTTAAATTTCTCATTACTTAACTTTCCCATGCACTGATAATATTACATTTGATTTTAACTCCAGCCGCAGTAACAACCTGCACTCCGTCACCCCTTCGTATGAAGGAGGAGAAAGTGGAAAAACTCATGTGCAGCCAGAACATCAAGTTTTCTTCTCTACCACAAAGAGCACAAGCACTGAAGAAAGGTAAAAAAAATATATTAATATTTGGATTTCAACCTAATATTTCTAATCCTTTTACTTTTTTTAATTGTGGTGTTCAAACTTAAATGCCAACTTTCTCATATGAAGTAGCAAATGAGGTCTTGTGTTAACAGTAGGCTTGTTTACTTATGGTAGTTGAAAAAAAAATAATTAGTCCACTAATAGCTGCTGTGCTACTCAAGCAAAATCTTTGTCTTGGGTCCTTGATTAAGAAAATGTCTATGTTGAGCTATACTGCAAATGGGACTAGATTGAAAAGAAATGGATATTATTGATATTTAAGTGCTTTCACTAATGTTTCATTAATTGCTAGTACAATTTCTTGTTTGCTAGGGTTCCTGTTCATTTTCAAATGTTTGCATTTCTTGTCCAGATTTTGTGCAATGCAATTCAAGTGAAGATGCGCCAGTCATTGTATATGTGTCCAAAATGTTTCCTGTTGAGAGAAAATGTTTACCACGATATAGACCCAGGTTAGATCTGAAAACTGCTTTGATTATTTTGTTCTTTATGGTCTTAATATTTCGAATTAAATTATTGTTCTGTAATTATACAATTTAACTTATTTTCATCTTCTAGAAAAATCACATCCCTCAGTCAAAACGTTTTATTGCTTGACGAGACTTTGTTTAGGGAGGGTCTCTATTCCCTCATGCATCAGTGAGGCTTGTGTGTCAATCTTCATTTGGGACTTAATGGGGAAATAGTTTGAATGCACATGCAACTGATGGGTACATGTTATTAGGATGATAAAGATATTTTCTTTCTATAGCCATTTTCTGTTTGATTTTGTGACAACCCGCATGCTTTATTATAAATGAAAAAGGAATTGAAAGGACAGGCAGTCCTGTAATAAGGATACTTGTTTTCCTATTTTTCAAAATCATATTCTTATTTATCTTTTTTCAAAGAGGTTTTTGTCTTTGCTGACATCTTATACATGTCTCGCACCCCTCACTGAAAATTAATATTCACAAGAAAGATATAGGCCTACTTTATACAGGGCATTGTTATGTAGACATAAAAGGTATCTCTGTTTTGTTGTAGTGTAATCAGATCATACAAATTATTTGTTATCGTGAAATGAACTGGGAACAGGCATTGATTATATGAATAATTGAAAAATACCAGGAAAGTAACTGAGGGCCCAAAAAATAGACAATACCATAAATCTGATTTTCGACAGTGAGTCCTAATACATGCCTGAAATTGTTGACAATTAGCTCTCAGTTTTAGTCTGGAAGTCATCAGGAGGTGCAGCTGGGGGCACAGGTTTGGTTTCAACTTTTGACAGTCACTTTCCTAATCTGGTCTGTTGCCTATTTTGCTGGTACTGTGTTACTTTCATTTGATTGCATTTTAGAATTTATGTGTCACGATTTAACTATTTATTGTGAAACCTTAGTGGCTTTCTGTACAATGTTTTCCTTGTCCCAATGTAGGCCTCTCACAGAAGAAGAACTTCGTTTGAAGAGAGAGGATGCAAGGAAACGCCATGCTGAATTGCTTGCAAAAAGAGAAACCATCTCGTGGAATGAGGACCAAAAAGAAGAATCACAAAAAACCAATGGCCATGCTTACATTGATGGTGGTAAGTTGTCTTTCTTATACATCATGATGCCATATCTTATGTTTGATGGTTTGAAATAAGATTTTTAGGTCTTATTTATTTATATATTTATGTATGTATGTGTGAGTATATATACATATGCACATACATATACACATACATATACACATACATATACACACATAGGGTAAGCCACTTTTGTTCACTAAGTCTTAGTGCTTAGAATAGAAATAGGTTTTACATCATCAACTTACTTCAGTCCTTTCAATCTTATGACTCAAAATACATGTGCATTGTTGTTGTTGTTGTTATTTATACTAATTTTAAATAATACTTGCTCAGTCTTTATTTTTTCCTCATACATATATTATATATATATATATATATATATATATATCAGTATTATTTTTTGTGCAGCATCCTGTAGTTGTTTTGGGGTTTTTTTCTTTCTAAAACTTTTTGTTTGTCAAATAGATTCCAAAACAGACAAAAAGCAGGAGGATCCCAACGAGATTGTCTTTATTGCATTTGCCAGAGTTTTCAGCGGTGTCTTAAGGAAGGGGAAAACAGTCTTTTTCCTTGGGCCAAAACATAATCCAACAGAAGCTCTTGAAGACGTGAGTTGTTCATACTGTTAAAGTATCTTATCTATTAAAATCTGATCTAGCACATTTAACAATTAAAGACAAAATATAGTATGATGGTGGATATCACTTAAAACAAAAATAATTAGTCAATCAATCAAATAGTTACTTTAAGATTAAATCTGCAGATCTGAAGACAAATTTGCTTTTAAAGTTGCCAATTGCTGATTTCATATTTTCTGTCCTTGTCATCTAGCTTCATGGATTGAGTGCTGAAGATTACGCATCACAACAAGAACTGAAGGAAAAATATCCCCACATAACCCCTGTTGTTGTCAAAGACTTATACTTGTTAATGGGCCGAGAATTAGAATCATTGGATATGGTACCAGCAGGAAATGTGCTGGGGATCGGTGGAATCGAGGACTGGCTGCTAAGATCGGGAACTCTAGCCTCTACTGTAGCATGCCCTGCATTTACTGACATGTACTTCGATGCTTCTCCCATCATCAGAGTTGCTGTCGAGCCTGCCAACCCAGGTGATTTTTATGTTCATTTATGGGTTTAGTGTAAATATTTCGTTGTAGAAATGATCGGCATCTTTTACAATTTTTTTCATGCTATGGAAACTGAGATAATGACTGGCTCTTTAGACCAAGAGGCTCTTGCATATAAGGACCTACTTTGTTTTGTAATATTGTCAAAGAGTACTGATAGGTTCGTAATTTACATTTTTTATGGCTCCAGGACAATTGTATTGTATACTAGGATTTTATTAAATGAATTGAATGTATTCATAATTGTTTGTTGTGCCCTTCAGGTGATTTGAATCAGCTTGCATCAGGTCTTCGTCTTTTGAACCAGGCTGATCCCTGTGTCGAAGTGAGAGTACAAGAGACAGGAGAGCATGTCGTTATTGCTGCAGGGGAAGTTCATTTACAACGCTGTTTGGATGATCTTCGGGAAAGGTAGCCACTATTGTATTTGTATATATATGTTATTGTTATAACCAATTGTAACTCAATAACTCTGTGTAAAATTGAAGGATGATGAGAGGGATAATGGAGGAGGTTGGGTGCAGTAATTTGCAATTTATTGGAAATTGTGCAAAGTCTCTACTTCACTAATCCCCATCGTTGAACTACTCCATGTTTTCAGGTATGCCAAAGTGGAAGTGAATGTGTCCAAGCCAATTGTTCCGTTTCGTGAGACGGTCATCTTGCCACCCACCATGGATATGGTGAATGAATCTGTACAGGACCAGGTTCAGCCTGAAGAACAGGAATACAATGACGATCCCATACAGGTTTGCTTGTTCTTATTTCCATGTTGATAGTCGATAACAATTTCAAAGTCATGCAAATATTCCTTTCCTTTACCAACTTTGAAAGACTTCTTTTTTTTATGTACTTGGTAATAGTCATGTGGGGGGGAAAATTGACTGAATCCTGTTTTAAACCTTTATTATTTATTGTGCATTCAAAAATTTATTTCACTTTTGTAGATAAATTTGAAAGGCGTGACGAAGTTGTGGTTTTACATTTATTTCTGTAAGAAGTAAGCTTTATATTCACCCTTGGCGTTTTTATAGGTAGCATTTGCATCACAACAACACAATGTCAGGTATATGCTTGGATTCAAATCTTTCCTGGAACTCGTTTTTCAATCAGATTTGATGGTCTATTTTAAACAATAGCTATAAGGTTTAGATTAGATCAAACATGCCTTTGTCAATTGATATGATGAGCTACCTTGTTCATATTTTAAGCTCAAATTCAAGTTCAGTGTTGTTATATCTCTATCTCTTATTCATTTCACTGGTGGATTTTAAATATGAAATTCAACCCATTGCTGTGTTTGGGAAGGTGGGAGTTTGTTACAGGTGATCTCTTTTTATGGCAATAAAATGAAAATATAAAAGTTGTTTTTTTACGTTCTGTTTGGAAACTTTATGGCTTTTGTATTTCATCAATTGTCCAGATATCAACAGCAGATCGCCATTGCCATCTTCTCCTCCGGGCAACCCCTCTTCCAGGGAACATTGCAAACATCTTGTTGGAAAACCTTGTCACTTTGAAAGCCTTGGATTTCCTCAACTCGGATAAAACCAAAGAACAGGTTAGTTGCCACAATGTTGCAATTAGAGTGGTGTTAAAGAAAGTAACAGTTGTCACATAAAGGCAATATATTGGTGGCCATTTCAATTTTCTAACACATTTGAAACTATAAATATATATATATTTATTTATTTTTAAACATCATACATAATATAAACCTCAAATGCTAAAATGATAGTCCATAGATGCAATTATATTTTGATCATTCTCAATTTTTGGATTTTATATTTTTCAAGAAACTAGTCTGAGCACAATTAAAAGTAGAAAAAGGTGGATGTATGTTTTTCCACAGTTGCATATCATAGATTTAAAGATATGTTGTCATGCCATGACATAAATTTAAATTGTATGATTTAATTTTATTACTTAAGAGAAGGTAATTCTATATAAAATTGTCTCTCCTCAACTTAACGTTTAACTGAAATGATTAAGTATGGACTTCTATATTTTAAAAATGAGTCATATATCTATCATCAAGTTTAAATCAAATTTTTAAAGACTTTAACACCTACCAGTATCGAAAAATGTCATGCCATATCAGGGGATCAGTGTTTTCTTTGTTTTTCACGATTCTTGGGTTCAGTTCATTCTTTATTATTGTTAGGAGGCGAGATGGCCTAGTAGTTAGGACAGCGGATCTCATGGCGAAGGTTGTGGGTTCTAATCCTATCACAGTCACTTCGTTTCTTTTCTTGGGCAAGAAACTTTACTCCAATTGCCTCATTCGACACAGGTGTAAAAATGGGTACCAGCTTGCAGCTGGGGAAGTAATCTGCGATAGACCAGCGTCCTATCCAGAAGGGTGACGTATTGTCACTCAGTCCGCTTCACGCTACGGAAACAGGGATAAGCACCTGCACTATGGGCCTTAAGGCTCGGAAGGACTTTACTTTTTTGTAGCCCCATCATGAAATACATCTTTTTTCTGCATGTATGCACATTATGATTATTTTTTCCTCCTCCCTTTTATGTCACAGACTGGTATAATGAGCTTGAATGAATCCACAATTAAAAGCCTTGAGGAAATCAAACAACTTCTGAAAGTAGAGTTTGAAAAGGCTGGACCAGAGTGGGCGGGAGCAGAAGACCAGATCTGGAGTTTTGGTCCACGTCGATGTGGCCCCAACATTCTTCTCAATCGAATCAAAAGTTATCCCAGACAATCTGTTTGGCAACCTATCAAGTCAAGCAATTCCTGTTCGACAAAACTGGCCGAGTTTGACAATAGTGTGATCAGTGGGTTTCAGATGGCAACGTTATCTGGTCCTTTGTGTGAGGAGCCTATGCAAGGAGTTTGTTTTGTTGTTATAAACTGGTGGTTTGGAGATGGAAGTAGCCCACCCTCTAATGATTTGTCAAGTATATGTAGTGAACACATAGGCAATACAAATTCATCAGGCAGATCAAACTGTGATAATGATTCGAACGTTATCTGTGAGAAAATGTCATCTTGTAGTGTTGATTCTTTAGAACGAGAAACAAAAAGTAAGGACAGTTCTGATAGTTCATGGAGTGCGTTAAGCGTTGGGGACAACATCGAGCGACTGAGTGGCGTGTTTGGCCCCCTGGCGGGTCAGTTGATTTCCAGTGTGAAAGAAGGATGTCGGAGGGCATTCCAAGCAAGACCACAGAGATTGATGGCAGCCATGTATGTATGTGATGTCCAGGCGACTGTTGAAGTGTTAGGTGGGTAATTTTTCAATATGCTCTTGTCATCTTCAACAAGTCATACTTGTTAAAGACTATGTTAAGAAGAAACTGGTTAAATTCTTTTTATTATGGAATGAGAGAGAGAGAGTAACAGAGACAGATTCTTGGATACATGTTGGGTTTTTTTTTAAGAGGATGATATATCGCAAGTTAGTCTTGTCAGTTGAAAGTTACAGCAGAAGATACATAATGTTGGCTGAAAGATAATCTATCAGTAAAAAGCAAGTATGTGTTTTTCAAGATTAGAGTGGATACATTGTAAGAGATTGAAACAAAAGAGAAAAAACATTTTTTCAGTCATTTTTAAAGATGAGTTTCATAAGTCACAACAAAGGACTTTTAATATAAAAAATATGCATTTTTTCTAGGGTCATAACACTTGTCAAGTGTATGTGACATTTCCATAGCACCTCTCGCTCACCAACCCTTACCCTTGTCTCTTATGTTATTCCAATGATAGACCCAGAACATACATTGTAAAAAATGACATATATTGATGCACATGATACACTATTTGTTTGAAATTAAGTTCAAGTTCTCACCCATTGTTACTAACTTGATGATGATCCAGCATTTACTTAACTCTTTACTTTTTACTCTTTCTCTGTAGGAAAGTTGCATGGTGTGTTAGGAAAGCGCTTTGGTCGAGTACTGTCTGAGGAAATGTTGGAGGGAAGCAATATATTTGTGGTTTCTGCTGTTTTACCTGTGGTGGAAAGTTTTGGTTTTTCTGAGGATATGCGTAAGAAGACCAGTGGTTTGGCAAGTCCTCAGTTGAAATTCTCTCATTGGGAGGTGAGTCATCATTCTCAATTCTCTATCATTTTTAGTTTTAGGCTCTTCACAGAAGAATTTTTATCGCATTGAGGGAATGAACATATATTTTGTCCTCTTGTGAATCTCCTACTCAGAGCTCGGAATTGAGTCACTGCTGCAGAATTCTACTGAACTGTTTATTTTCCCCTCTTTAACTATCACATTTGTGGTATAAACGCCATATTTTGTCCTGTTCTTTGTTTTTAAGGAAAGCATCAGCTTTCTTAGTATATAAGCCACAGGGGAAAAGTCAGAAGGGATGATCAATTATATGTGTGGCGCAAATTGTGCGCCATAGAATTTGACTAAAAGTAGAAGACAAACAAAAGATTAGTGCTGAGGTCTTAATACCACCTCAGACGCTCCTGTCAGTAATAAGCGCTTATTTCTGTGTGAAAGTCAATTTACATCCAGTTACAAGTGGTTTGTAAATGAGTTTTAATTAACGCTTTGTTTCTATGGTATTTCTAATAATGATGATGATGATAATGATGATATAAAAAGAAGAAGGGTAATGCTAATAATAACACTAACAATATATATTTTCCTCATCCTTTTGGAAATATGCAGTTTTCAGTAAAATTATTGCCTTGCATTTCAGCTGATCAGTGTGGATCCTTTCTGGGTTCCAACCACAGAGGAGGAGTACATGCATTTTGGAGAGAAGGCAGACGCAGAAAACAGGGCCAGACATTACATGAATAAAGTACGGAAAAGGAAAGGCCTCAAGACAGATGAAAAAATTGTGGAGTTTGGAGACAAGCAAAGGACCCTGACTAAAATGAAATGATGGACTGGTGATTTAAATGAATGGAATTCATTTCAGATTTATTCATCGAATATCAAACAAGTAAATACTATTCTAGACCCCCACACCCCCATCCCCTATTCAAAGTCCTTCGCAACTCTCCACATTGAGGAAGGGGACGAGCATAGATTTTATTTCTTATATTTTAACCAGGTGGCAGCTGAGGAGGAACCATTAGGGTAACAGGAAAGTGTTTATCTATAAAATGTTTGGACCTCATGATACATTTTGTTCAAGATACTGGTAAAGGTGTTTGGATTCAGTGGGCTCATCACCTGCTCATCTTGAATTACTGATGCAAAGTCTTTCTTCTAGCCATGTGTTAGGTGATGAGTGGTGTTAGTCCTCGTTGACATTTGCATTTACTTCCATTCGTCATTTGCACCCTTCATAGCCCTACACATGGCAGGCTCCTACGCTGTTTTTTACAGTTTAAAGGGGGTTTGATAAACAATCAATATTATGATTTTAATTTATTGAACTGAGACTTGATTGTTGAACACGTAATTAAATATATGCACATATATTTTTAATTTTTGCATGGGAAAGGGGTTTTGTTGACATTACAGTGGAGACAGGCTGTACATATTATATTTGTTTTGTCTTTGATGAACATAAATAAAGAATTATATAATTGCAAAAAACTTGACGATTTTGGTATGCTGTGTGAAATTGAAATGCATTGAATTGTATCACACATACAAAATATATTTATATTTCAAAGAGATGAAAAGAATGTAAAATACTTTTAACATACTTGAAATGAAGTGGCTATTCATATTGATAGACAAATAGTGTCGGAGGCTTTGTGGATTTATTGATGAATACTCTCAAACCGGTGTATTTGGACATTTATCCTTTTTATAAGTTATGTTTGTCCATGGGACATCAGTCATTCAATAACATTGATTACGAAGATGTAAATGGTGACTTAGGTGATCACATTTTGGCCATAGAAAATACATTGTTTCTTCAGTTTTGTTCACTGCGGTCATTCATGGATGAAACCATGTTCCCAAAGAATTTTGGCATGCTGAGCATATCTAATAATGAGACTCAGTGTGATGTGACTTTTTCCATGTCAGTGGTCAGCTTAGTTGTCAGATTATGTTATACAGCACAAATAGCCTCTGACTCTATTGATCAGTAAGTGCAGATAGCCTCAGATGCTATTGGTCCATAAGTATGAATAGTCTGACACTGGTGGCCCATAAGTATGAAAAGTCTCAAACACTATTTATCGTCCTATAAGTACAAATAGCCTCAGACACTATTGGTCTCTAAGTATGAATAGTCTCAGACATTATTTGTCCTATTATTATGAATATCCTCAGACTCTATTGGTCTCTAAAAGTATGAATAGCCTCAGACACTATTTGTCTTGCAATTATGAATATCCTTGGATAACAGCAGATCCACGCTCAGCACCACTACCTCTGTAGAGCTAATCTGCCATTACTATGGTGGTTTTGGTTTTTTTTAAATGAACATTATCTGAAAACGAATCAGTTAGAGACGCAATGCAATGGACCCCTGTGCGTGTGTGGCTGAGTGGTTAGGCTGCAGTGTTAGAATCCTGGCTGAAGCTGCCAATTTTGAGTCCTTTGGGAAAGACACTTTACATATATTGTTGCCCTCACTCAGGTACGAATGAGTAGGTTACCCATCTACAGGCAGAGAAATATCATGCTAGTATGATTATCCCGACATGCTACTCTACTGTATGCTCCCTTGGGGGTTGAGAAGAATATTGAATGTCGGTCCTGTGACTGTGAGCCTGTGTATGGGGATATACACTACTATAAACCCATCTTTATCTTTTATTGGTTTGGGATCCAATCCATCGCTACGAGGCTATTCGGTGAATTACGAACAGATATACAGGAGATGCATATTGGCATAAGTCAGGGGCCTACTTGTAAAGAACCAAACACGAAGAATCAGAGAAGCAGCTGAGGCATCCAAGTCAGAGAACTAGGATGCAGACAGAAGGCCATAAGTCAGTATCCATGATCACCGCCTTGCTGTAAGCGCTTTACATTAGCACTCGCACATTAGCCTGGAAAGGTAAATTATATTATATTATGCAAATAGTCTACACGAATCAACTCTTGGGCTTGTATAATGGTAATTGAGTAGAACAACTGCGTCAGTGTTCATACTATAACAACACCGTATTCAATATCTTCTTTACTCCTATCTGAGACGGACGTTGAATTAGGAGGTCCCCTCGGTTGTAAGCAACGTTGTCCTTGACAAAAAAAACAGGCCGCGTGTGGCGTATTAAGATCCGTTTGCTGTCCTGGCGCAAATGTAGAGCGCTTAAAGCATAGTGATGATCGTTAAAAAGCGACATATGAAATAAATTTACATTGCATTATTTGCATTACTCCACATCCAATATCGACAGCCAACTTTCAGTTCTCAAGTGCACGCTTGCTCCATCAGGTACCGTATAGAAAACGTTGAACCCGAAACTGAATAGACAGCACGCCGTGGTTTTCACTATTCAGGCTCATAGTATAGCCATCTTTGAGTCTGAATAGAGAAAACCCGGGTGTGGGGTGGGAGGGGAGTCACCAATTGGGATCATTGATAACGCTAGCCTTGTTACCTTTCCTTTTCATAGGGTCGATTGTGACAGTAAAATAACGCAGTGCCGAATTCGGGAATCGAACGCCCATCGTTTGCAGTGTCTAATAATCGACCACACCACAACTTGCCCTTGAAACCGCACAAAATTCACCCGTATACTAATAATTCATTATGATTAATCAACTCAATTGTTGAGTTATAATTACTTCCTCCCTTTCAAATTTTATACCTCAATCCCGACAGGCCTGTAACAAATAATTTGTGCGCTTGAATTTCACAGTACGGTAGGTAGATACGTCTTTTCTCACTTTGCGCTCAAAACAGGTGTTTCCTTTGACGTCCGCATATTGAGTATATAAACTATAAACATACGTATGCGACCATTCCCTCGTCCCCAAGCAAACAAGACATCAGCTCTCTAGCTGACTTCTATCCCTTTCAAGCAAGCAATCCAAGGCTCTTTCCCTCTTCCTCTCCCTCCTCCTCCTCTTCTTCTTCTCCTTCTTCTTCTCCCTCTGTTTCTTCTTCTTCTTCTTCTTCTTCTTCTTCTTCTTCTTCTTCTTCTTCTTCTTCTTCTTCTTCTCCTCCTCCTCCTCCTCCTCCTCTTTACTTGCAGACCAAGCCTCATGTATTTTCGCCAGTCTGTAACATAATTCAAATACTGTACATAAACGTTTAGTCAAAAGTCCACAAAACGCAAAGGTAGTTTTTATTTATTTTATCGATTTATTTCATCGACGACATCTACTGGTAGATTATTTTGTCGAGGGGACGATCGACTGCTGGTGCACGTTGAAATTAATTTGATCTGGTCTGCGTCTTTGGTAAACTTCCCACAGTTTCTATAGCTGTTGGTTGAATACCTGAGGCTACAATACCATGTTGTCTGGTTCTGATATGAGTAATATTTAAACAGTGTATTGCTTCTTGTACCAAACGCGGTTTATTGGCACAGTGGGCTGCCTGCCTTAAAAACTTGATCTTTAGATTTTCCAGCTGTGTATCAGGCCATGTGCACTAGTGTGGCGCAGACTTGCACTTAACCTGGATACATTTTACCTGGATCTGCGCATCGATGTCTTCTGCTTTGTACACTGTCCTCGGCCAGACACAGAGCTGTTCCCTACACTGTTTAATGACGGTACTATAGGGAACAGATAACAAACAAACCTTCGTATCTAGCTGAGTTCTGGTGTGTCACTTCATCGGCAGTTTCCGTGTCTCGTGTCTCTTCGAGACACGCTCGTGTTGTCTTAGCATACGTTGAGCCACTTCATCGGCAATTTCCGTGTCTGTTCGGGATACGCTCGTGTCGTCCTAGGATAAGTTGAGATACAAATCAGCTCGAAATTACGATGGGGACGAGATCTCGCATTGAAGTCAACGAGGCCACTCGGTAAAAAAATGAAAGTGCCACCATTATATTATTTTAGACAGCGGTTAATAATAATAATAATAAAGTGCATTTATATAGCGCCTTCCATATCTGTCGATATCTCAAAGCGCTTGGTTACCTTAGAAGAGAAAGTTTTTTTCTCTCCCAGACTAGATAAACAAGCACGCGTTTAAAAAGAGATTTTTGGAAAAAAAGTTGATTGACTTAGACTGTGCAGTCGAGTCGAGTAGTGTATTGATTGTTTTTTGGTTTGTATGTTAATTGGGCGGAAAGAAATGGATAAGAACAAAAAGACAAGAAAACGATAGGATGTTATATTGTGTGCTCTAATAATGGGTCTTAAAGAATTCAGCAATTCGCAACCTTGTAAAGGAGGAGGAGGAGGAGGAGGAGGAGGAGGATTGAAAATAATAATAATAACAATATCGTAAGGATGATGATGATGATGATGATGATGATAAAGAAATAATGATGGTAATATTAATAATGATGATGATGATAATAATAATAATAATAATAATAATAATAATAATAATAATAATGATAATAATAATAATAATAAT
>JARFNW010094328.1:0-10000 GCA_031763155.1 Dirona albolineata
TCATCCTCGCGCATCCCAAAGTGGCAGTTCGGCTAAATCACGTGACCCACCTCCAAACCTGGTCCGGTTTCACTTTCAACCTGGCCGAGTTTCACTTCCGAAAAGTGGAATTCTTTTGTCGTAGGAAAACGGTAAAAACAGATTATCGATGCGCAGAATGGCCTTGTCGTCTGCTCTGACAAAAAAAAAGAAAAGTGAACGCGCAACAGCTCCGAACGCAGTATAATCTGATCTTTTTTTTTCTTAACTTGATTATTGTTATTATTAACCTTACCCTCACTCTGTCTCAGACAATATTTTCTGAATTATAATTATAATTATAGACCTATATAGATCTATATAGATCTAGTCTATAGTCTAACTTTATATAGTAATATGATAGTAGCACTACTACTACAGGCTAGGTGTAGCCCTTCCACGTTCACTTTTTCGTTTTTTAGTCTATTTGCATAATGAAATTGTTCTTCGCACAAACCAAACAGTTAGAGCAGACGGCAAGACCATTCTGCGCATTGATAATCTGTTTATAACCGTTTTCCTACGGCCCGGGGCAAAAGAATACACTTTTCGGAAACTAGGCCTGGTCGAAAGTGAAACCGGACCAGTTTTGGAGGTGGGTCACATGATCTGGGATATTCATGCTCACATTATAAATATAACACCTTTTCAGTCATGAACTGTGTATTGGTATCTGCAGAACATTGCATTCACTTTGCCAGACTTTTTTCCCTCAACGGCTGAAAATATCTCTGTCTGATTAAAAAAACATTTTCAACTAAATTTCATTTTGTCGCCATTGATGTTGTGATTGGTGTACTATGTAGATGACCGATATTATGAGGGTCTGTGGGTTTTGTTTGTGGGTCAGCTTACTCCTTGGATGTCTCTAAATGTTTTGTTTGTTGTTTTTTTAATTATTCATTCATTCATTCACATCAGACCTTATTGACACTGACATGTATTTTGTCTACCATTGAGGCTCAGATGATCCACCATCAGGTTGTCCACATCACCCTAGAATGGTCATAATGTACATGAGTTTATTTTGTTATTTTCTATCTCAATCGTTTCACATTAGTATCGACGGAGTGCTTACACAAATATTAAACAAAGGATTGAGGGCTGCCAAATAAAACAAATAACAAAACAGAACGTTTTGGGTTTCCCCTTCAACAGCTACCAAGCACAGAAAACATGAACATGAAACAACAAGTTGATGATCTCAAGTTGATAATATCAGTATCAGAGAAGTGTGCTTGGTGCAGTGCCCAAAGAAGAAGAAGGAGCATGTTAGAAAACTTCTTTCTTTCTTTCTTGATCAATATACCAAGAAAACTAACCATATAAAAACTATAAACAGTTAGAACAAAAAAAAGCAAAGAAAACAAGCAACAATTTAAGTAAGATGAATATAATATCAATAAGTAAAATGGTACTGTTGTAAGTGATGGTGGGAAAGAATAAACCACGAATGGGTGATGATGATGGTGGATGGTGGTGAATGTAATGAATGAAAACATGAAACATATAAAAGCGAGAGGGAGAGAGAGAGAGAGAGTGTGTGTTGTGTGTGTGGGTAACAGAGAGCGTGATCGGGAGATATATAAAATAGATGGATGGTAGTTGAGAAAAATGCAGGGAAGGGGTGGAGTGTGTATGTGGTCAGATGTCTAGGCAGGTATAGGATGTGCCTAAAGTGGAAATGAAATAAGTTTCCCATGCACGTCTGCTTTGCTTGCTGGTTGAGTTTTAAGACTAATACTGCAATTTCCATCGTACCTTTGTGGTCTGGGTGATTGGAAAATAGCACTATTTAGAAATATTATCAATTGGGATAATGCGATTATATATATATCTATGTAAATTGAGCAAGTGAAAATGTTTATATGCCAATGACTAAAAACATGCAGACCCTTGCACATGAATTGATAATAGTAATAATAATGATAATAATAATAATAATAATAATAATAATGATAATGATAATGATAATGATAATAATAATGATAATGATAATAATAATGATGATGATAATAATAATAATGCTAATAATACTTTATTTTCATCCCATTAGGGAAATTCTTTTTACAGACATCATGTATAAAAATTACAACATGTATAATATATGCATAAGATATGGAGCATCACAGTATTTGAATGAATAAAAAATATAGGAATAATATGTAAATACATATTTTCAAGAGGTATATAAAAAAATGAATATATTATAATAAAATAATAAATCAAGTTATATCATGTTAAATATTTGACAGAAAGACCATTGAAGACCATTGTTTTGGGTCAATTAAAAATGTTATAAAATCTGACTCTAGTTTAAAAGTCTAGCGCCATATGGTAAAAAAGATTTAGGATGTCTCTCGTTCCTTGTTCTTGTAGAGGGTGTGATGAGGGTATTAGCGATACAAAGCCGAATGAGAGACAGGAAGATTGAGAAGGAGGGGGTTGAAGGGAGAGAGGACAAAAAAACAACAGCTTCATTACAGCTGTTTCCAGGGTGACAAATGTGAGGGCCTGTATGGAAGTCGGGGTGGTATATTACCTTACTGGTTGTATAAAATAAAATGTTACCAAGATCTGTTGGCACGGAAGGAATTGACTGACAAATCAATGCACATTTTGCAAAAGAAAACCCGCAAACAAAAGCCCATATACCCTAATAACAATGCAAACACCACCACTGAGTCACTGACACCAAATACAATGTCAATATGGGTACAAAATGACAAACAAAGGGTGATCTGTCAAGAGAGGAGTGTTAAGTTATATTCTAAGTCTAACCATTCCCATGTATTGATATGGACCTCATTATAATACTTTGAATGAAATATTTAAATGAGACATTATTATTTTTGTGAAAAGCTTTAAAAAAAGAAAGAATTTATGCTATGGTTGTGAATGAAAAGATTCACTGAGATTGTATATTTAACTTTATATTTCAGGTTGAATATTCATATCCACCTCTAATTGAAGGTAACTCTGTGGAGAGTCATGACATTCCCAAAGAATGGAAGAATATTCCTTCTTTGGCACTACCCGATGGTGCACACAACTATGTTAAAGGTGAGCTAAAGTAGAAAAAAAAATGAACTGTTTACTTTTCATATTCTTAAAAATTTATTGTCTGTAATGTTTTACATGATATTTATCAAGCTGTCCTTTTGTAAATAGCTATTTTTTCATACTTTCTAAACTACTGCCATTAAAAACACTGAACGAAGACTGGACTCGCTGGCCAAAAGCTTTGAGATTGATTTTTGCTTTTTGTATTAGGTCCTTGTTAGTGAACGTAGTGGTCTATTAAGTGTATATTCAGAAACCATGAGTTTACTGGGAAGACTGCTTCGTGTAGGCATCAATTAACTATTCAATTGTAGATATTTTGTACTCGATGCATGATTTTAACAGGAGCCAGTGTAGATGTTTCAAAATTGGGGTTGAGTTCTCTTTTTGGAAGTTTCACACTATTCTGGCAGCATTGTTTTGTATGTGTTACAATTTATTGATTTACGTCAGTGGATGTCTTGCTTGTAGGTGTAGAGAATTGATATTGAGTGCCAATGGGTAAAAAGGCTTCAGGGGAGCCAGGTGGTTCAGTGGCTAAGTCACTCGCCTTTGGTTCGAGGGGTCTCGGGTTCAAACCTCGGTGGAAGCAGTGGTTTTTTTTCTCAAGACCTCGATCCCATATTGCGGCGCTGCTCTGCGGCTGACGCTTGGGTTATTCCGGTCTACACTCGGAATAGACCCTGAAGAAAATTTTTCCCCTGGGATGAATAATGGGAGATTTTTTGATTTTTTAAATTAATTAATTTATTTTTAATAGTTTTTTTGTTTTGTTTTATTATTTTATTTTATTTTTAATTTTATTTATTTTTAATTTTATTTTTTTTAAATTATCCACAGACACAGTGTGCTTTCTGTTGCCTGGCAGAAATGGCAACCTTGAAACAGTGTATGGTGTTTCATGCTATCGACAAATGGACGCCAATGTAAGAACATTTTTCACCAATCTTGTATATTTAGGTTTAAAAAAAATGTAAAATCAATATTTTGACCTTGTGAATCATCTTATAATGATAGCGCCCAGGATGAAAGTATTACTACAATGGAAAATATCATCTATCAGTTTTTTTCATACTTTTCCACTTTTCACTACTTGCTTTTTATATATCTTTCACTTTTTGTACCTTCCTACCCACTACACCTGTGTTTGTCCGTTACTATCTGTCTGTTTAGTCGTACTTTTCCACTTTTCACTACTTGCTTTTTATATATCTTTCACTTGTTGTACCTTCCTACCCACTACACCTGTGTTTAGCCGTTACTATCTATCTGTTTACTCATACTTTTTCACTATTTGCTCCCATCTATTCATTTGTCTTGTTTTCTTATCGTTCCTTGACCTCCTCCCCTCTCGTTCATCCTACCCAATTCCTTGTTGTAGAGGCGTTGGCCCTCACACTTTTGTCTTGTTTTTATGTTTTAGTGTAACTGTGACTTGGCCGAAACGTCACTTGTATTGTTTTGTCCTTGTCTCTCTCCTCGTCTCCCAACATATTCCTTTTATATCTACTACTACGATGGCCTCCTTCCATCATGGCTGACAAATGGATAGCTACTCTAAGGAGAAAGTCTGGATAGGTTGATTTGCAGTGATTTTTTGGTATTGCCCAAGCGCCAAAGTGTCACTCTCAACCGTACCTCATAAAATATAATCCATAGGATGAAAGCATATATGTGCAGAATGTCAGGCATCAAGATTTCTGCAGATATTTAAACCATATCTGGGGAAGCGGATGTCTAAGGGGGATAAATATAATTTTGAGTTTAACTAGGGAAATAGCTACACCCTGCAATTTTTAAACTGCCAAGGGCTCTTTAGCGTACCTAACTAGACTAACTTAATGAACTTCAAAAATATTAAAAAGTATTGCATGCTGGAGAGACATGCTGCCTTTGACTTTACAAATGTTTAAAACAACTTTGAACAAAAAATGATACATAGCTTTACATATGGCTGGCCCCTATACTGCTTTCTGTGGTATAAAGGGGACTCGATAAACAAACATTGCCAGTTATTGTATGACATGATGAAAAATGTAAAATAGAACAATCAGAGTGGCCAACAGTGTTTAGTTTTATTAACCATGCTTAATCATGAATACAAAAATAATGAAATTTGATTATAAACTTTCAATATGATCACTCTTTTGCCCATTGTGTTATTTGTTTTGCAGCACTTGATCAATAGAACGGCTGATGTCACACGTAGCACAGTTCAGAAGAGTGTTTGTGTCTTAAGTAGACTGGTAAGGTTTTGTTTTTGTTTTGAAAATTTAAATCATACCATGTCCAGACAATATTTTGCATGTTAGAATACAAAGATTTGAACCACAAGATCATTTATATGACATTTTAAGAAAATAATTGATTAAACAAATGTTTTCCTGGCTAAATGCATGCATGACAAAGTCATTTCACTTGTTTGCACTTTTGATTCTGATTTTCTTTTCCCAATAGCCTCTCTTTGGATTGATTAAGGCTAAACTGGAGCTCATTACGCATGCATATTTTGATGAGAGGGATTTCAGCCAAGTGGCACTTCTTGAACAGACATACAATAATCTGAACTCCTCATTGAATCAGAGTTTGTTGGAAGGAACTCAAGTATTTTTAGGTCAGTTAAACTTACAATATTGTGATTTTGAAAATGTTGATGGTTTGATTAAGATGTAGATTGAGATTCAAGTAACTTATTGATTTTTAGGTATTGCTTCCCCTGAAGGAGAGGGATTAATTTAATTTGATTCTGATTTAGATTGTCAAATCCTGTCATGTGCCCCTCGTCGTGGCCTTATTGCAGTGCTCATCACCTCATTTCTGTGTGCCTCTGCCAGCAAGTGATATTGAGACTAACTCACCCCTAATTACTGTTTTTTATTATTATGTCAGTCATTTACTTTGAGATTCGACTTCAGGTTTTCTTCCCCCTTTTATGCTAACGTGAGGTAGTAATGCTTTTTTAGATACATATTTTGATTTGAGAGAAACAATTGAAGACAGAGGAAGTTATATATGTGTGTGGTCTGATCCAAATAATGTTTTAAATTTGGATGCTGACATAATAAATGAGGATTGAAATGTGATTTGTTGCCTCCAATACAAGTAATAGAGTGAAATATCACAATTTGTTATTTCAGATTTGCCCGTGAGGCAGTTGGTGACAACTTACAAACATAAGATCATCATCCTCTTCAAGTTGATGCTCTTGGAAAGGAGAGTGAGTTTGATGATGATGGATTCATGGACAGTTTGTTTACTTGCTTGTTTTTGTTGTTTAAAAAAAATAATTGTGGGTTTGTTTTTAAAGTTTGTCTGCTGAAACATACATAATTGCTATGTCATAGTACTGTAAAGCCATTTTTTAAACAATTTATGTCGCAGTGCTTTATTATATATAAAAAAGGGGGGAAAGCTATAATGTGTTTTTGATATTAAGTTTTGCTTGATAGCCAATCAACTCAAAAATAGAATGAGGTTAAAAAGATTGTTTGGTTTTTAAAAAAAATTTGATTGATTGACTTTTGTATCTCCCAACAGGTCCTGGTGTTTGGTTCTCCTGTAGAATCTCTGTGTCAAACACTTCTCGGGATTGTATCTCTTTTTCCAGGTTGTTGTTACTTTACTTTTGTATTTTCTTAATGTTAGTTCATTTAATTATTTAGTTTTATTGTTTGATTTTTCTCGGTTTAGTTGTTCCCTGGTATCCATGTTCACTCTATTCCAATATTCTCTGTGCTTGCTTATGTAGGTTGTTCCCTGATACTGATATCTGTGCTAACTCATTCCAATATTCTCAGTGCTTGCTTATAGTGAGATTGATTCACATCAGGGGAAATGCAAAAGCAAGCAGGAGATTCACATTTATGACATGATGCAAAATACATTTTTTGGGGGTTTTTTGCCTTCTTTTACTCTGCTCAAATAATTTCTGAGTGATGTAAATGATTTAACCATGAAACCTTTAATATATTTTCACTGTCTTAGACTATTCTATTCTAATCTAGCGTAGAGAAATCCAGGTAAGGAGGTAGAAATTTAACTATTTCTTCTATTTTCTTTAAATTTATTGCCACGGGCTATAAAGTAGGTTTCCATAGGATTATGATAATGCTCTATACAGAAGAAAACGACAAAATCGGAACATTTGGAGAAAACTGAGCAAAATATGAGCCCAGTTAGGTAAAGCCTTCAGAGTCACTAAAAAAAGCTAGCTTTGTTTGAGACCCCCTGATTTGCCAAGGTCAAGGTTGGAAAACCAAATTTGGAAAAGGATAGTGGGTGAACTCGTCCTATTGAGGGGTGGTCTAATTGAGGGGTTCTATTTTTAGAACAAAAAACCCACAAAAAATATGAAATCCTGATGTCATGATGATTGCACCATCAATACATGGAATACAAGGACACATATGCAGCAGAAAGAATTGGATTCAAATTATAGAGATTTTATCATGATAGACATATAATATGATCATCATTTTGATTCTTCTTTACAAAAGAGGTGGTGAAAGATTGCTACGCCCTCATTAGATAATAAATAATAAGAGGTACAGACTGCCATTTCTGTCGTCCTCGGGCAAGTTTAGTACACAGCATGATTCAAGAGACAACTAGAGAAATGATCGTGATGTCAGAAGTAGAAAATCCCCTTTTTTAAAAATCTGCTTCATCTATAGGGTTGATCAGGGAATAATTGATAAATGGCATTCACAAAATCTGCCTTGAGTTGATACGTCAGTCCAGCTATAATGTCATTTTCATCACTAGTAACGTAGTAATCTATAATTTCTACAGGTATGTTGGAAAATGGTCTTGGACAAGCATGCAACCAGTGGAACAAGCTTGTTTCACCGACCCTAACCCTTGCCAACATAAGTGAAAATCAGGATGAATGTGATCAATTCTTGGAAGTTCGTTATCATTCCTCCAATAACAATGCAGCGACTATGGATGACTCAACACACAGCCTGGACATTAGTGACAGCAGTGATGGCATTTCTGCTGACAATGAGAGAGAAATTGAAAAAAGCAAAATACTTACAAAGGAAGCTCCTGAATCCCTCACCATTCCTCGCGGTCCATCGTCATTACCGAATGATTTAGAAAATGATGATAAGAACATGAAATTCAAAATGCAAAATTGTCAAAGCCAAAACTACCCAGAACAGCCAATTGGTTCCTCAGTCTGTGATAATAACTCTGCATCCATATCGTTACCTGTAGACAGTCCAAGGGAAAAGAAAGCCGATTCGCCAAATTTTTTGGATCAAGACAACACACAATCTGGAAGGGTTCTTGCGAGGCGGTCAAGCTCAAATGATTCAGATAAGCTCAGTGTACATATTCAACACCGTAGTAAAAAAGATTCTTTAACAGAATCTGAAAGTAAAAGTAATGAAGTCCCCTCTCAAGAAGAAAGTCCATTGGCTCATATAAGTGAAATTACACAAATTGAAGCTGTTCAGTCTGGAATGACTAGCCTTGATATTATGTCTGGTGCAATAGAAAGCTCTACGTCACATGCACAGAGGAACAGTTTAACATTAAGCGGTACAAAGACTCTGAAAGAGAAGCGAGAAAGTATTGATGAGCTTGATTCCCCTGAGAGTCTCTTAGAAATTGATAATGAAGACTGTTTTTCCTGGGAACAGGATCATCTTCAATTGAGTCTTCACGAAGACGTAGAAGAGGATATCTCAACTGTAAAGGAAAACTCCATATCAGAAACATCTCAACAGGACGTACAAGTTTTTAATAGCGAGCTCACGAGCAAAGGTTCTTTGGATGCAGAAGAGAGTGGAAGAGAGTCAGTGTCATCAGACAGCACATCCACAAGCCAAAGTGATACGCCAGACAAAAGGAGAAAGGGCAAGTCAGGTTCGCCTAAAGGGAAGGCAGGAAGGATGAAAGAGAAACTGTCAGCGGCTTTTAACAAAAAGTCTAAAGGGAGAGTTGATGGAGACAGCTCTACAGTTCACCCTATAGAAGGAGAGGTCATTCTACAACAAGATGGCTATGGGCACCCTTTAGCCATCTTCACAAATGTAAGAGTTTTTTTTTCTACTGGATATCAGAAATATATTTGTTGCGACCAACCCTAATGGGTCGCATTTTGGAAATTTGGCATATTCTGAATAATTGGTATCCTATAAAAAGTTGTCATTGATGGTGAAAACATTTTGAAGCTAGTACAATGCTTTGCACTATGGTGGTCTATTAAAATCAGTTTTTTGGGATAAAAAAATATTTCAATGTCTGACTGTAGGAAAAACAAAAAAACAGCTATTGCTTGGATTGATGATTCCTGACATGCGGCTCATTGGAGACAATGCAACACATGTTTTATGGTTAGGGTCGGTTTCTTTCATGCCTAAATGTAAAAGAATTGTCTACAGTTGATTCCGTATGTTATCAAAATTTTCCGGTTAAATATCGCTGATATTGGACTTTCTAAAATTTGCATAAAAGTAAAAGTATTAAATCTATGGATATGTTAATTGGGCACTTTGAGAGAAGTACAGAATTAACCACCAAATTTGTTTTTAAATATATTACTGATATTATGTTTTTCTTCTTGTCTTTCTTTAACCCTAATAGGGTTCAGTGCTATACCCATATCTAAGTCTTCAATACCATGACATTTTGACTGATGTGAACACCCGTTGCTTTACGATTGGAGCCACCAATGTCTTATTCAAGCAGAGGCGACAGTTGATTGATGTACTCATTGAAGTAAGTCTTTCTCTCATTTAGAGCTGCCAACCATTTCGAATGTTAGTTATTCATACAAGATTTGATATTGCATTACTGAATGACTAGTATAACAAATTGGTGGAGGACAGTACATTTATTTCATTGTAGAATGACTGAATGAATGGAGAACGGGTACTGATGGTTAAAAGAATGATAGTATGGAAATGAG
>JARFNW010094550.1:0-13031 GCA_031763155.1 Dirona albolineata
TGATAAAATAAATGTCGTAACAAGCTTTTTGGCTACTTCCTTTGTTAAATAATTACGTATACTAGCGATTTTCTTAATAGCAACAATAGTATCAAAGAAAAGTGAAAAGACACAGAGCAAAAAAAGCAATGAATGCATGATGATAACGATGATTGTAGCAGTTCATACACAACCTAAGTTTCTTCCACTTCAATCTAAAAGCAGACAAACGGAAATTGCTACAAATTATGGAAAAAAACTAACAAAGATGAAAACAAAACCAAAAAGACACATAACAATCTATATTTACAGCATGACCATTTAAACACAAAAAAATTGGTCAATAAAAATACAACTACAAAGAGTCAAATGTAATAATATCAATAATAATAATAATAATATAATAATAATTTCATTTTCTCTTCATACAAAACACAAAACCTGCACTTAAAATATCAACAGGCAAATCTTACATTGTTTTACATTTTGCTCAATAATTTTGTCTGTTTACAAATAAACTTAGATAAATCAATTGTTTACCCTACTCGGACACACACACAGACAGAATAAATCATATACTTTCCGGCAATACACAAATTTTTGTTGAAAAAGTTTGAAATATGCCACAAATAAATATGATTTACATTTCTCTTTAATAATAATAATAATAACAATAATAATACCAATAATGATGATAACAAAAATAATAACAGTAAATACAGAGTATGAAATCATAATATGAGTAAGTGCTTAGTATATAACCGGAGTGGGGAGTTACGTGATGCATCGTAGAAAACGGATGAGATGAAGTTACAGAAAGGCATCCTCTGGTCTCCACAGCATCGATTTTGCTTGGCTCGACATTTCCCATTCAGCCGTAGGTCGTTGAGCATATCTCTATACTTGGGCTCCGGGTACCTTGGCCAGCACCTGAAGCAGAGAAATTTTTGTTCCGTCAAAACATGGCGCACATTTCAAGACATGTCACAGTTTATTGCATTTTTTAAAAGCACCCTTACTACAACACTTTGTGAGTGGATCAGTAACAACAGCTTTTTGCAGATTTGTGCAGTTGTTGTTATTTAACCAGTCCCCTTCATACCG
Organism: Dirona albolineata; assembly: GCA_031763155.1. Lineage (NCBI taxonomy): Eukaryota > Metazoa > Mollusca > Gastropoda > Nudibranchia > Dironidae > Dirona > Dirona albolineata. The sequence goes on from JARFNW010094550.1 coordinate 1,084, forward strand.
CAAGAAGCAGTGTAGGGGCCAGCCACATGTTAAGCTCTGAAGAGTGCGCAATGACAAATGGAAGTAGATCCAAATGTTAATGAGGACTTCACCACTCATCACCTGACACATGGCTAGAAAGACTCTGCATCAGGAATTAGAGATGAGCAGGTGATGAGCCCACTGCGTCCACATACCTTTGCCAGTAAATTGGACAACAATGTACCATGAGGTCCATGCATTTTACCAGTAAACACGTTACCCTAGTGGTTACTACTCAGTTATAGGACAACTGAGAGCTGCCACCTGGGCTTGGAATGTAATTGTGGGCCTACATAAACTAAAACTGTGGAGGACTTATTCATATATGTTCAAGGCAGGATAGCCAAGATAAACAAACATAAATAATTACATTCCACCATAAACCATACATACCTTGGAGAGGTCCACTCCAGTGAGGGCCTGTACAGCCGGTGGGAGCTGACTGACCAGACGATTGATCTCACTTGTCACACGGTCATCACCCAAGAGAACAATCTCTTCCGTCTTGGACAAAGGTGCAGACACTTCAGCAGCAATCTGGCAAAAAAAAATAAAAATATGAAATTGGTTATACATATAGGTTTTATTTTTGTAGTTTAATTTTTCCAATCATGTAAAAAAAAAAAAATACAACCTGAACACATGTTTCAACCCATTACTTGACTTTGTGCCCGGAGAAAAATACCTCACGTATTGCTGATGTGCCCGAATGCGTCAATTGCAAAGCGGAAAAGCTAGGTTTGGTTTGGGACTCATTTTGAGGCTGAAATACGTTAGCAATGTCTCCTTTCATCTATACCGGATGTATAGAATAAACGAAAGTGAAAGTAGCTTATTACCGTATCGAAAAAGAGTGACTAGAAGGACTAGGGCAATTTTTTTTAAACAGTAGGTAGGTAGGTTAAGTCATCGCAATATCTGAATTGATAAATTCTGTATGGAATGAGCAGCCTTTAGTGGATTCAGATGATAATTATTTTATTCTGGTGATGAATCTGACATTTACAATAGTAATGAAGTTGAAAAAAAATGACAGTGAGCTCAGAGGTGACATTAGACATCCATGATTTTTTAAATGTTAATTTTATAATGTTTACAATTTCAATATTTTTTCAATGCCACTTATCAAAGTTCAACACATATATGTTGCATATCAAATTAAAGAGAAATTATTGCTGAATCTGGGTGTGCTTTTTAAATTGAAGTAGTGTAAAAAGTGAGGTCAACATAAATTTGTTGTCGGTAGCATATCTTATTTTCCTTGACAAATAGGAGGGTGTTGACCTAGTCGCTCTGTCAAGTAATGGGTTAAAATCCACAGCATACCTTGGGCAGGGTCTCCATAACCAGATTCAGCATAGCAGCCTCTCCGTACTGTTTGTAAGCTGAGGCCTTCAGTCTCATCCTCTCGGCTTCTGCTTTACCCACAGCCTCAATGGCTGCAGCCTGTGCTCCTCCAACGAGACGGATTCTCTCAGCATCAGCTCTAGCTGCCTCTACTGTCTGTGTTCTAAAAGACAAAAAGAAAATTATGATAAAATACAACATGCATGGATTCCATCGACTGAAAATGAGACAAATTAGAAAAAGTCCAATGTCTTTACAAAAGTAATCAACATTTTATATTTTCCCGGGCCTCAAAACACGTTCTGCCTGTGTTAGTTTCGTCAGTACCTGTTATATTACGCTCTCATGTTCAATCATTCCATCTTTCTTTCCTCTCCTTGTCTCTCAACTTTCAATCCTCTTCCCTTCCTTGATAATTATATTTGAGATATTATCATGCATTAATGAAAAGTAATCAACATAATAATGTCATAATGAATACAATGTGACCATTAAGAATCTAGTTAATTTTGCTAAGTAATTCAGAATTCAGCAAAAAGAAATACACTGCATGGAAGATCATTCTCTGCAGTTCTCAAAAAGGTGATTTAGAATGGATTCGGCCAAATAAAAAAATGGCTCTGTTCAAAGGCTGATTTGAGTTAAAAGTTTTCAAGTTCATATTTTAAAACCCATTGCCAGGCCTGCTGGCAAGCAGTGAAGCCTAGTGCACACCAAAACAGACCACGTCATCCAATCTGATAAATTTCAACCACCAAATGAATCGCAACACTGGAAACAACAATAGCATTCTTCTTAATAATAACATAATAAATGGTCCAAGAATCAAAATTTGTTTTACTTCGACTGAGTTCAGGAACAAATTTCTAACATGTCAAAGGTCACATGTCAGGACTTGAGGGACATACATAATCTCGAAATAAGCTCTGAGAGGTCCAAAGTACTCTCACATCCAAGCTTTGGCCAGTTTTTAGTTTGCCCTTATATACACTGTAAGGTCATATCAAAATAAAAAAAGCTGCATTTTCTGTCACAGACCCTTTTACAACCCCTGACAGATCCCAAGTACCTGGGGTCAAATGTGCCACCATAAAGCGCTTAGAGGATGGTGATAATCATGAAGCACTATATAAATGTCATTTATCATTATTATCATCATTATTAAATGAATGGTTTCATTGTATGTGGTGCAAAGATGGAAAACTCACCTCTGACCCTCTGCCACCATATTGATCTTGTAAGCTTGAGCCTCAGCCGGTCTCTTCACGACGGCGATCAGCTCTTTCTCCTTCCTCAAAATTTCTTTCTCTTCCACGTCAATCTGTTTCCTGCGTTCCACGACCACAATCTCCATTTCTTCACTCCTGATTCGCTGCTTCTCTTTAGCTGCCTGGAGTTCGTAAGCCAGCTCGGCTTCAGCTTTCTGACAACAGAATAAATTTGTTTAGGGGGAATGTCTAAAAGAAGTAAAGAACTTATGTTAGACATACGATTATGTATAGGCTATTTAGTATAAATAGTAAATAACTATTTTCTAAATATTAGGATTCAACAAGTTTGTGTCACATTACTAGACAAAAACACACACATATATATATATATACTTATTCTAATAAAGAAATATGGCATTATTAAGAATATCAATGAGCATACTTTAAAAAATACTCATAAAAAAAATGAAAATGACTTCCAATCTTTAAAGCAAATAAGTAAATAAGCCTAAAATCATGTTCAACTGGAGAGAACAAGATTGTACAGAAATGATCAATGGTCCACCCTACCCTTGCGTTGACTTCCATGTCAAAGCCTGCCTTCTGCATTTGGTATTCCCTGGACGAATCAGCAATTTTGGCATCTGCAGAAAATTTGGTATCCAGTCTAACCTTCTCACATTCTGCTTCCTGCAAGGGTTGCAAAGATATTTAAATTGTTAAACCAAAAGTAAACATTCTTGGTTTGTTTTTGTTCTACAGTCAAGACAAAGGCATACCATGATATAAAATCAACACTAAATTATTATGTTGACTGAAAAATAGCCACCAATACAAATGTAGAATGTTTCCATGTATAAAACCTATATCAAAAGATTTTCTCAGAATGTCAACAAAAGTTTGTTTGTTTGTTGTCTGTTCCCTATAGTACCGTAATTAAACAGTATAGGGACCAGCTCTGTGTCTGGCCAAGGACAGTGTACAAGGCAGAAGGAAAGGAATAATCCATACCCGAATTCCAGCATCTCTGTTGGCTTCAGCCACCCCAATGTCAGCGTCTCTTTTCACATTGGCTGTCTGAGCTCTTCCCAGTGAAGTCAGGTACTCAACATTGTCAAAAATGTCCTTGATGGTAAAACTGAGAATCTCAATACCCATCTTGCCAACATCTGGGGATGCCACCTCGCGGACAAGCCTGGCAAATTGGTCCCTGTCTTGATAGATGGCCTCCACAGTCAAGGTTCCTAGAACGGGTAATGTAAAAATTTAAGTGTTAAGGTGTTAATAAATAAACACAGTCTCAATTTCTTCCACAAAGTTATGCTTGCCTTTATAAAATAATGTAGTGAGCCATAATAATTTTTTTCTTCTTTTTTAAAAACTTCTGTTTCTTTTTTAAAATGCCTTATAATTCCAATGCCGAAAAGTCACATCAAAGACTGTATCTAAAACTGCCTGTTTAAAAAAATATTAATCAACAAATTCCATGAAAAATAATTTTCCCATCAACCCCATACTTATGTGGACAAAGTCTGATTCGTCGTCACTATTCTAGACATGGTGCCAGCTGATTGCAGAGTTCTTCTCCAGCCGTGACCTGGTAACCACTTCTACACTTATGTCAAGTGAGGTAATCAAAGTAAAGCATTTTGACAGAGGATAACCAATGCTTGGCAAAAGCCAGGCTTGATCCCACCCCGTTTGTACAAAGGAGGTGAATGTGTAACCTCTCCGCCACCCTGTCTTCAACATGAGCTCAGTGGTGTTGCATAGTTCAAAGAATGCCACCACTTCTGGCTCCTCTATACTACATTACAACTTGGATGGAGTGAAAAGTGAGTGGCGGAACAAAACCTCTGATTATAATGCACAAGTTCATGTTATTACCGAACGTCAGTCGACTCTACAATTACAGTCACAGTAACTTTTGTCCCACTTTCCCGTCCTCTGTCCCGACACCAACAGGACATCAGATCATGATTGTGTATATGGGGTGCAACATAATATTCTTACCTCCCTTGGCCTCAAAAGTCTTTATCAACATGCAATACCAAATAAAATTGACATTTAACGCTCTCAACCATCGAACCCAAAAATATTTTTTAGCAATTAAAAAAAAACCCCCAACAAATCATGTGCTTTTGGTTGGCAAACGCCTCAAACTCAATTCTCTGGTAATTACTAATATTTGTATTGCAGGTTGTCACTATCATATATTTGGAACAAAATTGGATAAAAAGAAGAAAACAAGTTCTTGTTAATGCACTCCACTGTAACTCACCTAGAATAGCTCTCAAATGACCTTCAAGGGTTTGAAGGATAACATGTTCAACGTGAGCTGTTGATCTCCCTAAGAACTGTTCACAAGCCTTTTTCAAGATGTCTGGGGCATGGATAATTTTGCACTGAGCGACCCCAGTTACAGTGACGGGGACACCCTCAGAAGTCTCCACACTCTCACACTGGGGGTTTAGGGTCATGACCTCCAACGATATTCTAAGCAAAGATAATGATAAAATCATCATGAATATGAGACAAATCATCAAGAACTGAAAGCTGGTGGTTTAACATTAATAATGATTCAAGTTGTAATTCAGTTCAGAAAATTGTGAAAGTTAACCACCCAAAAATAAACCAACAGTTCATGGACAACATGTTGGCTGCATAGATCTTTGCATGCATGTCAAAGTTCAGCTTTCATTTTAAAATAATTAAATAAATATAAAAATAAATTCCCTTTATTCATCCCTGAGGAAATTTGTCTTAAGGGTCTATTCCGAGGGTAGACCAGAATAACCCAGGCGTAGCCTCAGTGGCCTATAGCTAAGTGGGAACAAGGCATTGAGAGAAAAAAAAACCAGTGCTTCCACCAAGGTTTGAACCTGTGACTTCTAAAACCAAAGGCGAGTGACTTAGCCACTACGCCACCAGCTCCCCTGCTTATTCAGGCCTGAGGCTCATGACTACTAAAAGAATCTGTTCTGTTCTGATATAGTGGTTTGAAATTGATGTGAAATTAAGGCCTCCCACACCAACCCTCCCTCCCCACCTCTTTGTTACACCTTTCCATTCCAATATAATAACAAAAGCTCTTCTTTCTGGGTTGTTTACAAATTGACATAAATTGACTTTATTCCAATCCCCCAACATACACGCATGATTCTGAGTACAATTAACTGTTTAGCCGCCATATAATACATCAATATCAATTCTTTACCGTTCAGAATTTAAAAAAACAAAAAACACCCTGTATCATTGAAAACAAGTGGAAACTGATTTTATGTATTGCAGAAAGCTTTTATACGGCAAAGTAAGGCTTAAAAAAATATGTATCCTATATTATTATTATTACAAGTTAAATAATACCTACCTCTGAGAATCTGTCACAAGCCACCAGGCCCAACCCCATCCTCCAATGATGTACTTTCTACCTTCAGCTCCACAACAGCCACCTATAAAAAAAAGTACAACTTCAGAACTTTTCGAAAAAGGATGAGAATATATATATATGAATTTTTCAGTTGAAGTGGTCATATATAGCCATAGCCACTTATATATCATTGCGCAATAGAACAAGTGAACCATGGCCTCAGATAACATTGCAATGTAGAAAAGTGAACATCTATAACATTGATAATATTGCGCAATAGAAAAGTGAACATCCACTGACAATATTGCGCAATAGGCAAGAGACATGAATGAAGCAATTATATTATATTATTAATTATTCACCATGCTCAATTTTTTTTTTTTAATGTTAGAAAACACTTACTAAAAAGACCTAATATTATGAGAGATAAAAATGGTTTGTTTTAACCAGTTGGTGGGCAACATAGAGCCAATGCCAATGGTAAACATTCTCTGACCCTTAACCAAAGTCAAAGAAATGGAAAATAAAATTTAATTCAAATCTGACATTTTGGTTTTAATCTTTTATCTAATTCTAATATAATAATAATAATGCCTTTCACTTCCACTTCTTACATTTTATCTAAACAACAATATTATATGGCTGTTAGGTATTGATTTGCAACATATATTTTAATTATCATGAAATTTATAAACAAGGTAATAATAATAATAACAATAATAAATATATTATTATCATTATGATTATATAAACAAGGTAACAATATATTGTTTGATACTTTACAACAAAAAGAAGGTCTGTAGCACAATGCATGTTATTGAGAAAACAACAAATTATAAAACTAAATTATCAGCATGCTGGCAGCTTTGGAGTAAAAATGTATCACGATGTAAACCAGTGCTATCTTTTTATGTACCATTAAATATACTGATATATAGAGTTATGTCTGTATATTTCAATTTTACATTTCTGTACTGTATAAAATGTCGCAAATCAACACTGGTAAGGCAGCAGTCCCCTTTGGGTATTCGTTAACTCACAATTTACAAATCAGTCATATAAAGCACTGAATTAAACACACTTGTGGTTCAGAATTACAGGTGCTCTCACACTGTACCCTCTCTTCCTAGTATACTAAACATGCCCCACTCACTAGACCACAAATCATTTTACTTACCGCCCCGTTATCTGGCTTTTAAATTATAGTTTAAACAAAATATTCTTGTTCTTGTCTCTCGCTGGCACTGTCACATTATCCTACTACTTCTGTCATTCTGTCCACACTAGACATTCAGTGCACACTCCCTCTTCATTCATTTTTATAGGTCAGGAACCATGCTACAACTACATTATAAGAATAAAAGGTGTGTGACCTAAATCATACTCAGCCTCACCCTAGCCCTTTTAACTAAAACAAACCTCAGTCACTATATTTATTACTTCTCTCCTGTACTACTGTGGTAACTGTACTAGACTATAACTATACTATTATATTAGACGCTCCACATTTAAATTCATCTACTTCTATGGTGGTAGTGTACTAGTCTAGTACTAGTAGTACTACTTAGTATCTACTACTCTACTAGCAGTGTAGACTAGAAGTAGGGAAGTGTATGAGTATGAGTCTAGGAGGTAGTTCCTGTAGACTGTAGCACCAGCACAAGTACAAGACTCATCAGCATCATATATATTTGAAATTTAGCATTTTTTATTGATAATATCAGCATAGACCTAGGTCATAAAATTAAAATACTAATAATATGAACTCCATTCATCAAGTCATGGCCATGGGTCTATAACATAAAACATCATTGATCACTAAATAATAATAGGATCTGTGTACTGTACTGTAGGTCTAGATTTAGATATCATCACTGTCGTCACTATCATCACCACATCACTCATTCGCCTTGTCAATGTCCCATAATAATAACATTTAAAATCAAAAATATACAAATCAACCAGTTGAGTTCCCTCTAAATTTCCTGCACTGCATCCCTGCAGCGCAGCAAGTGCAAATGCAAGAATGTAAAAAATTATCCAACCCAGCTCACATTGTTAATAGTAATAGTAATAGAAAGTGCTCAATTGTCATATTTCTTTTGGTGTCACTGATAGCTCACGTAATGTAAAAGCTTGATAACTGTTGAGCTATCATACATTCAGGAAGAGACTTCCTACTATCTAAATCAACACAACAAGTACAAGGACGCATCTTTCACTTCGCTAATTGTCGTGTGTACTACGACGACGAACGATGAGGTTAGGACGTGCAAAAACTTCTAAGACAAATAAAATTAGTGAAAGTAAAATCAAAAATTACCCGAAATTACAAGAGCCTCATTAGGGCCTACAGTCTGTACGTTTCCCATGATTGTGAATGAACTAGTTTGCAATGTTGCGAAAACGACAAGTGGAATTGCAAAATAGGATTTTCCACTCCGTCAATTGATCCAGGGCATAAACAAGTTACAAATGTCGAGACGAACTCTCGTTGTGCGAACGAGATGTTTCTAAATTTAGATTGGTCAACTCCCATCAAGCGCACCTTGGTTTGATACCAACCGAGGCTACCGAAACAAGCGATTTTTGGAAGCCTAGGTACCTACGAGTGCGCTTTGGGCTACCCATCTATTTTCCTTATCCACCACCATCAAGCAGAATCAAATGCAAGGATTATTAATCGCCATTTTTAAAAAGAAAAAAAACCCACTAGACCTGTAGGATACAGGATGGGCAAATTTTTTCTTTTTTTAAATTTTTGCTTTGAGCTACACAATAGCAATGTCAGGAGAGGGTAGGAACCAGTAATCTATTAGTAGAGTCTGGGTACTTAATAATAATGTTTTTATCTCTAGTAAGAAAACAAAACGGGAGATTGGGTGTCAATCATATTACGCTATGGTGGCAATGGCCGTCGACATTTGAAAAATCCTTATACTTATACCCTAAAGATCAAATTATGTCAGTTTTGGAAATAATCGCTTATTGAAGAAACTCCCTGTATGGCTTATTAATGCAAAGCCATAATATTCTTGCTGTCATTGATGCAAAGTCGCCAATAACTGACTACATTAAAAGAAATTGAGTTTGCAACAACACTTTGCTTGCTCTTTAAAACAAATAACCATGATGAAAAGGAAAGACTCGATTTGCTCATCGGATTGACAATTTATAATTAGCTTCAGACTACTGGAACTGCATCCCTAGTAGACATCTTCAAGTGGCATTGTGTCAGGAATACTCGTATTATTCTCAGAGTTGGGCCTGCATCTATAATGGGATAAGTATCCGCAAGAGGATATTGACATTAATAATTAATGTGGGGCTATGAAGTTGAGAAGACCTAGACCTAACGGTGTGAAAGATGTTTTGAGACAATGCATTAGCTTGTAAAAGCATCTATTTTATTATTACTCAAATTCTGCTACACACCCTCACACACACACACACACACACACACACACACACACACACACACACACACTCCTGTCAGCTTTTTAGAGGGGAAAAAAACCCCAAGTAGCAGACTCATTTTTGTCTTCGGTTGGGATGGATGACAGGACATGACCAGGTTGAAATGAAAACTGTCTTGAAATTATCATCATTTTCTCGTGACTCTTTAAAATCAACGAAATTGTCTGGAATGGAACATCGGTTGTCCTTTATTCTAACACACCTGATGACCTGACATAAATTTGTTTTTATTCATGTTATGTACTTGCTTCGTTTCCAACTTGTATGCCAGCAATTTTGTGATGCGCTAGGAATTTGTCATTAAAAGGGTAAGTTATGGAGACCCACCGAGCCGGTGTTTATCATAGTGGCTTGAAGAGGATATCATCATCATCATCATCATCATCATCGTCATCATCATCATCAATATGGTGGTAAATTCAACAAGTTGATTCCCTGCTACTGAATTGTGTCCATGGTTAATCGAGAGATCTATACTCATGATATAGAAGGATGTGTTCTATACCGCTGGAAAATCTGAAGGTCTTTAAAACTTTATGAGTCTGAAATATTGCGATGGCTGTTGATGTAAGGACCTCATCCATGTATGGAGTGTAGATACATAATACGAGTATACCAATATCATTTGCTTGATATGAAAACATATATCGCCCAGAGCTAGTTGAAAATGAGAAGTGGCGCTATTAGACATATTCGTTATTGTTATTATTATTAGAATATTATTATTATTTGCTATAATGATGATGATAGAATATTTCATATACCCAAAAAACATTAAGATGCACGTAGCTTGAGGTGTGGAATTCCCACCATTGACGAGATTATGACGAGACTCCTCTCATCGTCATTTGGGCTATCTGCGCTGCTCGCCAGAAACGGGAAAGAGGACGTTTTTTGTCTGAAAAAAGTAGCCCATTGGATTTATAAAAGACAGTGTGTGACTTGAATACATTTCTTAAATTGTGATTGATAGGAAGGTAGTTGTTTCGGTTACATTTATGTTGTGTGTGTTATCATTTGACCACGTTACAATCTAAAATATTTGCCACTAGAAACCTCTTCTTTTCTGAATTATTGTATTGAATTGATGTTGTTACTCAGTCTCGGTTACATTTACATTGGATACTGTACTGTACTGTGTTCAGTATGCACTGACCTGCTTTTCTTTCATGCCATGTAGTTTAAATCGTGGGATAGTATGAAAATGAATAAGTGTCTGAGTAAATGTAAATTCCTTCAGGATTGTAAGATAGACGCCATGGGAGGGGAGTTAGTAAACATGCAAGAAAAGCAACATCAGACAGAATTGGAAAAGTCCCAGTCCCAGGGATTCGGGAATGGGCCACACACACATACACACACTCACAACATGATCTTGTCTTCACTCGTCAAAACTGACTGATTCAGACAGACGAATGACATACTCTTGTGGGTTTCAACTGACCTGACTAGCTTAGACTTGGGACCATGAGCTTTAAAAAAAGTTTCTCTTTCTTCAACTTCAACTTCAAGAAGAACATTGTCATTATTATTATTATTGTATTGTGAACAAAATGAATTGTGGCTGGGGGTCTATAATAATTTTAACTATAAGTAAGTAAAAGTCTAAGTTAGTATTAGTAAGCTGAGTAGTACTTACTACTAGTACTAGTAGTAGTACTATATACACCTTCTAACTTCTACTTCTGTCTTTGTGTGTAGCCTACGCCTCGCACAATATCCATACTACTTACGGCATTGTCATAATGAGAATGAGTCATATTATTACAATTACATTGAACACCAGAATTATTTAATAAAAATTAATATGATAGAAATAGAGGTGAGATTTTAACTTTTACTGAGAGTGAGAGTAAGTATCGTAAAAAAGACTTTAAAAATAAAAAGAGTATAACTTTTGCAATTGTTCTTTCATTTCAGAGTTGGTTTTTTTTTCATTTTATGGTCCAAGATGAGTGACATGAGTGATCTTGATAGGTAAGGGTGCTCATTTCATAAATCGAATCATAGTTCATGCTTCATATATATATTTATAAAACATTGATTCATGATTTATATAGGCTATAGGGAGAGCAATTTCATGTAATTAATACACATTTCTATTGACTATGATGAGGAATGATGTCCTTGGCTCAACAAAGTACAAAGCAAAGCAAAAATATTTTGTAAGTTAACCTCAGTGAGTAAAGTGGCTTCAACAAGCGTGTGAAGAGCTGCACTCATGTCTTTCCTATTCCTTATTGTAAGTTCTATGGAAGGCGTTATTGGGAGTCGACTCCCTATACTATAAAATGTCAACTGGTTATTTGGAGTCGACTCCCTGTAATGTCAACTGGTTATTAGGAGTCAACTGCCCAATGTTGATGTTATTGGGAGTCACAACAGTTTTCAATGTTTCACGTTTTACCGGTGCCTCTACAACAGACTAATTATTACATTACCGGTACCCTCTTTACTTTGCGACTGCCGTTATTTTACTTTCTTCCTTTTCGTCTGAGTTGGGGGGGGGGGGGGGGGGGTTT
>JARFNW010094772.1:0-13028 GCA_031763155.1 Dirona albolineata
TGTAGTTTGTCTCCTTTGGAAGCTTTTTTTATTCACCATTATTGCCTGTATTTTACTGGCTTCCAGCAGCCTCACCATGTTACAGAAAATCATAACAGCTTCTAGTAGATATATCATTTTCAATATTTTTACGTTTCACTTTGTTCTCTGATTCAATAGGGATGGAGGCTTAAAAAGAGCAGCTGTGAAAGATTCAATGAAAGAAGTGCCACAGGAACAGTACAGTAAGCTGTTAAAAGTGGAGTGAATGAAGACCAAGAGATAATTCTACATCTGTGTTTCAAATATCAGCCATTGACGTCCACATCTTTGCCAACCTTTTTGATTAGACTATCCATTGCAACAGATTTATATCTGGAGAACATGACCATTACAATATGTCATGGCGGTTATGTATGTGAAAAGTAAATAACCACTATTATTAACTACTATAGTATATGTGATTAAATTATGACTTCCTGTCAATATTCTTGCGTAGTGTTTTTTCCCAGTGATTGTTGTAATGTGCAAATTTGTGATTATGTTATTTTTTTCCCCCCTTTGACATCATCTTTTACAACAGTAGTCCCATACTTATCATCTCTCACCACTGAATAGGTTTAAGATCCTTTCCCTATATTACATTTCCATAGCGGCCAACCTTTCGGTATTCACTTTTGAGAATCCGTATTTGACATTTTTCATTTTGTTTCCGCTATTTTGTTTATAAACATGCGAAGTACACGTGGTTTCTTTGGTGTCTTACAAGTATGAATGCGATTAGTATGATCAGCTATACTATTAGTCTAGTTATAGTAGTAGTATACTCGATCGACACATCGTCAGTGGTAATTAGAGTATTGCAGTGATGTTGTTTTTCTGCTGATGAATTTCATGTCAGCGGCAGGGGTTAATATTTTCACCTCTTTATTGTTGTCGGCTGACTCCTTGGTTCATCGGCCGAGGTTTATTCTATGAATCATGAACCTGGCAGTGTTTGCTCCTTGACCCACAAGAAAAGCTATGTTGTAAGCCGGCACCAACATGCCGAGGTATCTGCTACTGCTATACTAATAAGGACATTTCGTGATCAGAACACACAGGCGGAGATGGAGGTCGGCCGATGATAGAAGTGTCATAACGGCGACTTCCATCGATCAAGTAATGTCCATATTATCGAGAAGACCGTCTGTAATACAGTGGAGTCCACTTAAGATAAAATCTTGCTTAGGATAAACCATTCGTCCGGTCCCGGTTTTTTTCTTATTTACGTCAACCAAACAAAGTCTGGTTTATATAAACACGGATCACACTGTCCGTTTAAAATAAACTTTTTTCTGTCACCATGACCTCTCCCTTCCCACTTTTGAGGAACACCGACATTGGTTTGCTCAAAAACAAACAAAAAACCCAAAAAAATAATTTTAAAAACATCATCTACGAAAACAACAGGCCTAAAGTCATGAAGATGGGTCACGCATACCATTTTTATGAACAGGGGAGGTTACCCACCGCAGATTTTGTAACCACTGGTTGTTTCCCTAGGAAATGGTTAAGACAAACCTTGCATAAGATAAACTCATTGTCTGGTCCCACTGAGTTTATCTTAAGCGGACTCCACTGTACTTTCTTTTGATCATGAGTACATTCATTGGCACATTTAGACTAAGATTCTTTAAATCAAAAACCCAACCCCTAACTAATGCACTATGGTAAAATACTAAGATGAATAGGAGGAGGCGGGGGACAAAAGCAAGGACTTTGGTGCTGCTATCATTTGTAATGAGACAAATAGGACATAAAAAAGAAAAAGAAATAACTGAAGCACAAAAAAATACAATGCGATAATCTTCTTTATATCTAGATAGATTGTTTTATTACAATAAAGTTTCAAATATTTCAGATGAATGATTAAGATAAGCGTCAAGAGTTTGACTTTCTTTAAAAACAATCTTTAAAAACAATGTTGCACCGACATAGCCATACATAATTTGTCATTGATTTTACTCTTTCTTCTTCTTCTTCTTTTTCTTGGCAGAAGTTTCCTCTTCAGCTGTTGTATCCAAAGCTGATGAAGCTAAGCTGTCATCTCCATTTTCCTTTACTTTCTTCTTCTTTTTCTTCTTCTTCTCAGATGCATCACCATTTTCTCCTATTTCTTCTTGTGTAGTATTCATACTCTCTTCCATATCTTGCTTTTCCTTCTTCTTCTTCGCTGAAGTTTCCTGGGTGGTATCCATTTCAGAGGTCTCATCTTCGTCAACAGTCTTCTTCTTCTTTTTCTTAGGAGTTTCTCCATTGGCCATTTCTTCCATTGTAGTGTCCACGTCCATAGTACTGTCATCATTTAATTTGCGTTTCTTCTCTTTCTTCTCCTTTTTACGCTGAGCTTTCAATGCCTTTTCTTTAGCCTCAGCAGCCTATGAGAAAGAATAGAAATCAAGAAACCATTAGAAGGAGATCAGAAATCACCACTTTCCCATAATTATCAACACTCAATACAATCAAATATTATATCTATTATAATACCTCACCTCCCCCTTTCCTTTCATTCTCACTTATTGCCTGCTTTTGGTCATGGCATGGATCAAGCAAATTCTTATACCCTCATTTGCCAACTTTTTGGCACATGCATTATATATATACAATAATGTTTGTTTGTTTATCGAGTTCCCTGTATACCGCAATAAGCAGTGTAGGGGCCAGCCATATGTCAAGCTCTGAAAGGTGCACATGACAAATTGAAGAAAAAAATGTCAATGAGGACTTACACCACTCATCACCTAACACATGGCTAGAAAGACTCTGCATCAGGAATTAAAGACGAGCAGGCGATGAGCCCACTGCATATATACAATAATAATATTGTCATTCACCAAAAACATACAAACAAGTATTTGCAAACTGACATCCCTTTCATTAAACAAATACAATTGCTGGTATAAACTGAAGTCCAGAATCTTTTTTTTTTTGTCATTAGGGGTAAAAATATACATTGTATTTGATTGTCGACAGCAATTAAGTCCTACTAATAAATAATTTTCAGGTGCAGAAATTAGAAGCATCTTATCTGACCACGACTGATGGCATGAATACTCGGCAGAAAAAAATGTCCCTAACTTCTGACAACTTACTTCAGAGACAGCCTGTCTCATGACATCGATGTTCTTGGGTGGGTTTTCACCAGTTTCATAAAACTTGAGCCTGTCCTCAACTTGTTGCTTTAAGAATTCTCCAATTACAGATGTGGGAACATCTGCAAATATAAGAGAACAATGCAAATTTAATAAACAGTAGGTGATAAAAATTGTTGGATCAACCTGTGCAAAACTGACATTGCATAGTTTATATAGGTATCAGTTGCACTATGAAGTTTAAAGACATCCACTGGAATGAGTGTCTGTCTAAAGCCAGTATATTATAACATATTTCTCTGTGCTGTTCGGTCATCATATCAAAGACATTATATCTGGTTTAAACCATCTGAGCTAAGATATTTGGGTTCCATTGGGAATCCACAAGGCCAGAGCCATGAAAACTTTGAAAAAGAATCTGCCCAGTGAAGGATTCACTTCCCACAGCAACCTTGTTAGCAACAGTACAAGAGACAAGCCCAAAAAAGCATGTGTGAATAAAAAAGACATTTATATAAGGCAGCGCGATTTACCACGAGCATTGTTACAAAGACACACAAAGCCAAGAGTATCTTATTAAAAAATACAGTAGTCTTTACCTAAGAAAACAGACGACTGGCCTTCGGGAGACAAGAAAATTTTGCATTTAGGCTAATATAAAAATGGCTGCCAGAGGGATAATTGATACAATGTTTAAAAACGTTTCCCTCTGAGTTTGCAAGCAAAGATATATACTTGGTCACAGTCTTTGGTTCATATCATCTTAAAACAAAGTGTTATTCTCATTTTTTTGGTTAGTTTGTTTGATTGATTGATGTTTTTTTTGTTTGTCCCAGGCCTCAAACCAGTGCCGCCTGTGCTTGGTTCGTTAGTATATACTATGTTATATTACAATTTCAGTTTCAATCTTTCTGATTTTTTCTCAATATATTTCCCGCCTTGTCTATTAATATAATCACTAGTGTCACGCCTTTAAACAAGACGAGGGTTGTGAGTTAATGCAATGTGTCTGGCCAATAGATTGCATTACTGGGCTAGTATAAAAAGAAGGGGGGGAAAAAAAGAAAATTTTAATCACAAATGTCAGGTAAATTTAGGTCACTGGCGAATTGAACGGTGCTCTTAGGAGGAGTCCATTCTGGGCAACAATGCCCTTACAGGGGCAACTTTACATAGAAAGAATTGTTTCCAGGCAAAACCGTACACATAGACAAAGACTACTTTAATTTAAAAACAAGATTGTTTTTCCCTCTCCTGAGGAGTCTCAAAATGTGGCACATTGGATTCTGTCATACAGCCAACAATTGTATCCTTCACCACAAGGCTGCAAATCATTACTATTGGATGAGGCTGTTCTACTATCATTACAATTATTTGGGCTTTAAAAGGCTTCCTGAATTGACTATGTGCACGCAATTTTCATAAATGGTGATTAGATGGTACATTTTGTTGTTGAAACTGCAGTGTAAAATCCATAAATAATAAGAATATCAGTGGGCTCACCTGCAAAGTTATCAACTCTTGATGCTATTGAACACTTGTTGGCAAGATACCGTGAAATACGTCCCTTATTTCTTGCTCCAGCACGTCCAATGAATGTGGAGTGAAATATGAGGCCAAACTTGGGGGTATTTCCTTTTGTTTTAAGAGCTCTAGAAGAAACAAGAACAAAATATTTATATATCAATAATCTATGTCTCATCTCTAAATTATAACATTAAGTTCTTATTGTAATCCTATTTTCAATAGGATACCTACCTTAGGGTGAAGAATAGTCTACAAATTCATCAAGCTATACAGTAAAATAAACATTGAAAGGATTATGTCCTGACTAATAGGTTAGCACTCACTTCATCCCTGTGAGTGAAATATTTTGACAAATCCATCATTAATTTTTGTTTCTCTTTTTAAGTCTTACAATACCCATGATTTATTATAAGGAAATATATTTATCCCTCAATTATTTGAATGATACAAAAGAGATGTCAAAGAACATGTACCTAAACAGGGCTTTTTCGGCTCCAAGAATTTGTACTGTTGATGCAGGATACTTAGCTAAATTTGTCAAACTTCCAGCATGAGATATGAGACGAGCTGCAACCTA
This sequence comes from Dirona albolineata, assembly GCA_031763155.1. Taxonomy (NCBI): domain Eukaryota; kingdom Metazoa; phylum Mollusca; class Gastropoda; order Nudibranchia; family Dironidae; genus Dirona; species Dirona albolineata. The sequence continues at coordinate 5,218 of JARFNW010094772.1, forward strand.
GAAAAAATAAAAACAAATAAAGATATTTGATTGATATAACAATCGTAGTATAGTAGGAACAACTGCTTTAACCATTATTACCGATAAACCTGGTAATTTCAAGTGAATAAATGATATAATAGTGTACACTATATCTTCCTTCAGCTTTTCAAAAACCAAATACTAAAGTTCCATTGGTCTGGTGCAATTCAGTGCAAGACTTCCTGTGATGATTTTGTCCATCTAAGCAAATTGTGCTAGAAAATGGAATCCTTGTCCAAAGAGACAAGGAGAAAATTACCCAAGTGCACAATTTCAAGCCTATAGAATGCATATTTCTGGGAAGATAGATGAACTATGCAACAACCTCTGTATCATAAACCCATGTCAGATGTACCTAAAAGTTCCCATACAATTATATATATAAGCATATAAACATGCTTTTTTGTATCACTGGGAGCACTAATAATATATTTAAATTCTATCAAAGTCAGATAATCTCTAAGTCAGTAAAAAAATAAAAAATAAAAAAATTGCTTCAAATGGTAGTTTGAAGTGTAAAATTAAAACAAGTTATTTTCAGGGTTTTTTTCTACACACAATAAGTTATATGATGCACATATTTTAAAGAAAAAGAAAAGTTACCGGCTCTCCTATGAGTGCAGCAAGGTTTGGAGCCACATTGTGCATTTTTGTCTGCAGGTACTGGGACAAGGTGAGTCTGTACTCCGTCAAACTGATTACACGCTTTGCAAACATCTGGATATTAATCAAGTCAATGGTGCCAATGTCGATTCCTAAAAGAGAATTAAGATGAGTATGACAATTATCATTTTTGAAAAACAATCAAAGGAGCAAACCAAAAATACAATTTACCTTCTGCTAATCATAAAGTGTTTAAACTAACACAGACCTGCCAATTCTTGAGCTTAAAAAATCCCCATCAAGTCCAGACAAAACCCTGATTTTTAGACAAACAAACTGGGACACCAAATTCAGACCAACCCGCAAAAAAATTGAGCACCTTGATTTCGCTGTTACATGGACGTCATTTTGAATAGGTGTGACCCTAGATCTTATATCGGGCACATGTAACGTCACTCATTATGGTAATATCAAAGAGGGTAAAAACTGAGTATTGCCCAGCTTACATTTGTATCAAGTACTTAGAAATAACTTTCAACTCTGCCACAATTAAATATCTTATAAAGTGTTGTACTTTTTTAAGCATTTGCATTAAGTGTCTAGCATTATTTTTTTTTGACATTCACGATAAAACTGTGACAGTTGATAGGTCTGCTAACACATACTATGGTGGGGGTAGCCTGTCAATAAGAATAAAATTGTCTCACTCAGAGCCCCTTCCTTGTCCCTCGCCCCAAACAAAAAGCGAACATGTCAACATCAAATTTGGACTTCAGTTTGGATTATTTATTCTTACTCCTTAACAATTGCCTTTTATTGTTCTAATAATGGAGTATTTTACATTTCACTTACCCATTGATGATTTGGATGCTTCATAAACTGCCTTTACTTTAGCACTGTCCATAAGAATAGCCTCCATTTCTTCTTCCTTGGATTCATCAAGTTTTGTACGGTCCCCTACTAGCAAGGCGGTGCGAGCAAACATGTAGTTATCATTGACAATCTTAATGAGTTCTGGAAAATGGTAGGAATACCATTCCCTGAAAAATAATAAAATTTGGTTAATGACTTGCACAAAAATTATGTTTGCATAATATAGCCGATTACATCCAAACTTTGCACTTTCTCTACCCCCCCCCCCCCCCCAAAAAAACCGCTTATTTTTTAAATATTTAGAATAAGAAATTACATGTTTTGATGACAGAAGTCTAGAATAACCAGAGAAATATTCAACATGGAAGTAGCTACTTGAAGTCAGTTTTTTTTTGTGTGGTCAAGACTCGCACAAATTCATTAATAACATTGTGTAAACTGCAAAGTGAAAGAAAGGTACCCAATGCAAAATAGAAAACTAGGACTGCAGAACAGTTGAGTTATCTGTAATACATCTTTACATTTACATAATTTACAATATAAATGGGGCATCTCACCTGATTCTCATTGAAAAGGTATTAATGTCTTTATCGAGTTGATCAAGAAGGCTGATACTCTGAATGATCATGTTGTCCACTCTGTTAACATTAAATTTGACTTTGTCTCGTGAGAAACTGTGTCCAAGACCCAACTGAGCTTTAGAAGCAGTTGTCTCTGTAAGTGCCTTGATGAAGTGTGGAAAGTGGCTCCGAATACCTTAAAAATAAATAGAAAAATAAATACAAATCTCAATACACTTAAATATGACAGTTAAATATATATGACTTAATATTATGTGAAATTGCATATCTTTAAACAATTTAAAAACCATGTGCTAGATGGAGACAATCAAAATTTGTTATGTCCATTTTTTATATATAGAATATTCTCTGAATGTAGCAATATTTTGAACCAATGAGCTGTGCTAGCTACTTGGTAGTGAACAGGTTTAATCATGCAAATGCAACCCTGACTCAAACACAAGGCTCATTGAGTCTGCAGGTGATGGGGCAGTTTATGAGCTGTCATTCTAACATTTCAATCCTAGTTATTCTTAGCACACATGTATAACCTTTTTCTAAGGCAGCTTTATAAGTTAAACCATTAGAAAAATAGAGGCCTCTAAACCTTCTGAATGGGCATCAACTCAGGCAGTGTCTATTGAATGTATTGTACGGTAAATGGTTGATACATTAAAGAATACTTAAAATCAGCACTGAGATATTGAAACTAAACCAACCTCTCAGTAACTCCACAACAACTCCAGTGTGTTGACAAGAAAATCCAAGTGAATCAGCGATTGAAGCCCCAATTTTAGAATCGCCCACACCAAGTAAAACTTGAACTTTCTTTTTTGACTTTGGAACTTCTTTCTCCAGGAATACTTGAAGATCAGGATGGAGCTCCCCTGAATAAATGTTAGTAATCAGTCATTAAACAAAATATCAAAAAGCGCTAAGGTTTTCATTTGTGCATCTAAAAATTTGTAAAGCACCTGTTGAAGAAACTTAAATTAATGATTTTCACTCGGTGGTAAAACTAAGGCACAAACATAAGAGAGGAAACTAGAGAAACAAAAGGTACCTTAATATCAAATCTTAATTTTGGATCCATCCACTAGTCCCAGCCTCTAAAATGACAAACTCCTAAGGCAAATTAATATTTTTTCATTGAAAATATAATAATGACGAAACAGAAATCAAGCCACTCACCTGCAGCAACTGCATTTATATTTTCCAAGGAATTGGTCCCACTTCTGAAAGCTTGGAAAGCAGTCAGTTTAACAACAGATTGAAACTTGCTAAGGTCTGTCACACTCGACTCCACTTGAGGCAAAAGCATTGCAACCTCATCAAACTCCTTGACGGAGAAGAGGCCATACCCAGAGGCATGTTCATACAAGATGAACAGCAGTTTGCTCTATAAATAGGAAAAGAAAATACACAAAACAACTCATTAACAATTCTAACAGTCCACGCAGCTTGATTGCAACTCGTCTGGAATCGAGGATCAGATGCAACCAAACAGCACTGAAAAAATGATCAGAAGATTGAATTACATCGTGCAAATTCATCCTTTTCACTCTTATAGCCATAACTATTACACCATGGCGCATCCGCAACCTGATAATTCCCTATTAATTTGTTTGTTCGCTGGCAGGAGAATGCACCCCATTGTTTCAACACGTTGCCTATTTATAAATTAAATTACTAGTGTTTGTAAATGTATTTTGACCAATGACCAATCAAATTCAAGGATTTATAATTATAATGCACTATCCCATAATAGTATTCCCGAGAAAATGTATAGTTATAATTATAACGGGTTTCAGCCATAAATAAATGTGCTAGAAGCATTTGAAATCAGGACCATCAAATCAAGCATTGACTGGAAATATTGAACACCTCAAATTTTTTTACCGGGCGGCCAGAGGGTTAAAATTCTGTTTTAAAACGAATGCTTTTCAACTTAGTGAGAGTCTATGCCTGGCCTTTCCGAACACCTAACATTATTAATTTTCAATGTCACTTATTCAGTCAGTCGCCACAAATTCAAATAGCTCAAAGTGAATAGATAAATAAACACCTTGTTGGACCTTAGTCTCAAACTTAAAACTACATGTTTACCCTACTACTACTAGCCGTAATTAAATAATTAATTGTACTGTCATTGTCATCACCAACACAGTCACTACATGATTCTTACTACGATGAGCCACGATCAGGGCTTTGGCAACAAGCCAATTTATTTTGTTTCTCAAATATAGCTGTGAACTTTTGCATGGCTTCTGTTTTCTGCTCTTCAGTTGAGGGAAATCATAGTTCTACTCTCACTTTAAATTCTAGCGCTAGCACAAGCTACGAAAATCGTGATGATTCAGATTCAATCGTACGGTTTCATTGTATCTCAATCTTTATTTCACCCTTTTACCCCCCACCCATTATAAACAATACTACAAATTCTGTCTCTAAAAGTAAAGATACTTCAATATATATTCTTTAAAAAAATGTATAGTTTTAAGGGGATCAGGTTGCAAATAAATGCACAATTATTTGAGCAAACTCAGTCTTCATGCGTTAGGTAATTTTAACCCAGAATCTGGATTCCATGCCATAAGAATTTTAAACTCACTACAAGAGTAGATTCGGGGATATTGGCCAACTTTTGACATTCGACGGTTAATTGGCTGTATGACAGTTACCAGCAGCAAAATACCAATCAAAGTAAAACCTGGCCAATCTCTATCCTTTTGGGGTTGATTTGCAACTGGAGCTAACTGATTTTGGTTTCACATCTATTAATAGTTGGCACAGTGGGCTGATCCCCTGCTTGCCTTAAAAATCTTGATCCACAGATTTTCCAGTTCTGTATTCTAGTGGGGCAGACTTGCTCTTAACCTGGATACGTTATACATTGTCTGCGTGCACATCGATGCCTTTTGCCTTGTACACTACTGTCCTCAGCCAGACACAGAGCTGGTCCCTACACTGTTTAATTACGGTTCTAAAGGCAACAGATAACATTTGTTAATAGCGAATATTAGTATGGTAATATCGATCAGGGAAATTGGCAACCTGTAGCCTCTGTACTGTAGGGGAAATTGGCCGTTTGAAAATGATGGCTTTTGTCTGATTATCTATTTGTTGTTACATTATGGGTTTTTTTTTGTTTGTTCTTTCGTTGGTACGGTCATCCTTTTTCCCCTGGGATGGACCACCCATTTACATAATTCCAAAGTCTTAGGAGGGATATATTGTGCTGGTGGCAGCAGAAGCAATTATAGCACCATATACATGGCCTTCAAAATGTCCTCCTATGATCTGTGTATTTACTCCTGTATAAATACCTTTTTATATATTATTGGCATGGTGTAGAAAAAATGTAATGTAGTGTATAAAAACCATTTAAAATTTAAAAAATCAAATCAATATCAAGTTCTTGTATAAATAAAGTATTGAAAAGTAGGCGGCCAATTTAGGTCAGCCAATTTCCCCGGAATGTTATGGCTATATAATATATGGTGTAGGAAAAAATTCAATACAATTAAATGGAAACGTTTCTAATTCAAAAAATTGGACATGAAAATGAAATGTAATCTGGCTATTAAAACAATCGGGGTCTGATTTATTTTAAGTGAAGGAGAGTAATGCAATATTGACAATTGATGTTGTACATGACAACAAACGGCGGGCAACATTTGGTAGATGATGGTGGTGAACGTGAACACTGTGACTGTGACTGTGACAGTTGTCAAAATGTCCTGTATCTTCTTCTGTCTATCATCCGCCGATTGGTTAAAGCATACAAAAACGAAATCTTGTGACATCAGTACAACAAGTGTACACACTAGTGACACTAGTACTAATAGTAGATTGGACTACTAATAATTAATGACTTTAATCGGAAAGCAGGGGTGTCAGCAGTGTCAGCGGAGTCAACCAGTCCAAGTCCATTATTGCAACAAGTACAAGGGGTTTGGTTTTTTTTGCGGCCAATGTCCCCGACAACCAACATATGACCAATTTCACCGACTCTACTCTAATAATTATAATAAAAATAAGGTTTTAAAAAAACCATTGTCTATCTATACAAATAATTCAATGACAAATTTAAATGCTGGCTCAACTCAAACAAACTCAACAACAAAGTCAAAGTAATCCACCATGGACATGACTTATTCTCAAATAAATGATGGAATTACTGGACTAGCACCAAATCAGAATATTCAGAAAAACAAGCCACTGCAACAACCAAACAACCCCTCGGTCACGATCGGAATCAAACTCAACCTACACACAGACAGTGAATTGAGTGAATCAGTCAGCCATGGCCATGCCATGTGTGCAGTTTTTTTTTGGAGTAAAAGTAAAGTGAACTCACAACTCAAACCATGGAAAATATGCACAAAATCAGCAAAGTATGCCTAAAATAACTATCCATACAACATGCATGCGTGTAATAAGTTTAAAAGGTGACCAAACAATGTGAAAAACCAAAATAAGATTCCATCCATCCCCATCATCCACCGCCACCATGTGCTCCTGGCCCTGGCGGACTGCTGTTCGGCCCACCAATTATTTACAAGGCTGGCGCTTTACATTTGTAAGCATCTTTTTGAGTGCATTCATTCTGAAAACAGACATTAAATCATCAAACTACTCACCATCGTGATTAAATCAACAGGAAAACAGTTTCGACCAGGAGTTCACCAATTTACAAAGATACGGGATTTGTTTTGCACGTGTGAGACGCCATTAAATGTCAACAAAATTTTCTCACAATCTCATTTATTTCATTGGTCATTGGTTTTCCAAGGGAGATCATCACCACCTCATGATTCGACTCGGTGTTGCGAATCGTCAGAGAACTGGCGATGTCCCCTTCCAAAAACGTTTTATTCACAATGTCACTTTTTGTACGTATCTAATGTCGATTGATCGGAGACTTATAGAGAAATTACTGCAACAGTTTTATTTTATGCTAAAATATACGTTCAAATCGACTGAATATTTGGATCTTCTGGACGCCTGTTTTGCTACGGTAATTGCGGTATCCAGCTTCTTGTGTATACTGTATTGTGTATTTGTATTAGTATTTGCCTTTAGTTTTAGCCTTTATTACTTCTGTCTCTATTACTATTATTACTATTACTATTACTGGTATCCTTGCCGCACTAAGTTAAAGTACGTGTAGTCTGTAGTAGTAGTAGTAGTGAGAAGAACGCGTGAAGAATCAATTAATGAACAAACGTAAGCCCAAATGTTGTAATAAATTGGCATAAATAGTCATCATAGTATGGTATAGTCATAGACTCTGCTTGTGTGCGATTGTATTTGTATCGTTACCTTTTTTGCGGCTTTTATTTTTCTTGGACTGGGATAATTGCGTAGGTTATTAGTTTTTTTTAACTATTATTAATTATGCTTTCAATCATCAAGAGACATTTTTTAGGAATATATGGGAAGTCTAGCCTTACTGATAGTCTAATGTATCTATGTGTTGGGTTTATAAGTTTATTATATACATTAATTTAACATTTGCCATTGGAAATCCATTAACTCTAGCAGAAATGATCTTCAGATAAAACCACATTAGATCTCCATTTTTAATTTTTTTTAAATGTTAGTAGGCACTTTGGTAAAAATTTCAAAATGCATTGATTGTATTCAAACTAGTTTCATAAGAAAGAGCTCATCAAACAGATCACAACAGTACCAAATTTATGTCAATCGGACAATTAGGAAGAAAGTTATCACATTTTAACCTCCCGAATT
>JARFNW010094883.1:0-12641 GCA_031763155.1 Dirona albolineata
GCTGCTTGTAACCTACTTTTATCACTGCTATTTAGAGTCCAGGATTCACTTCCGTATATGAGCGTTGGACAATATATATTGAATTATAAATATATGTTTTTGTTGTAAGCTCCCTTTTACTAATAAAAGTATTCCCTAATTATTTATTGACCTACGACATATATATATATTTGGGGCTACATAAAGAGTGTTGGAGAAGAAGAAAATGGGGGCAAGTATATTTTTTTAAATTAGGCTCACCAAGCTAGAGGAATAGATTGTATTATAATTGCTGCTACTACTACTATTACTACTCCATGTGAGAAAGTATATCTGTAAACAAATGAGCCCCATTTCCTTCTGTTGTAGGCATTGATACGACTTCTTTCATTATTACTATTACACATTAGAACTTAAAACTATCTATGTGTATAGGTATATTTTAACATGTTTTACAAGTACAATCAATCTTAAATCCGGTCTTGCTACTTTATTCTCAGCTGGTCTGCATCTACCACAGTGACGAACAGTCGTGTATTCATCCATGGAGGTTACGACGGAGACAACCCATTGGACGACGCCTTCCTCTTTGCCTTGGGTATGCTTTTCTTTGGCACTTTAAATTTTTTTTACATATAGCTGTCCAGACTTTCGCTGTATAGCAGATTTCTGCCATTCCATTGACAGAAAAATATTGGAGTTTGATGTTATTTCATGTTTTGGCATAAAGTGACTTTGCGGTACGTTTCCTCCTTTTCAAGCAAGGTGGCATTTTTTTGTTTTTAAAAATTGTTTTGATGTTTGTGGATAGAAAAGGGGGAGGGGATTAGGCGTGGGCGATTCTGTCTTTTAAGAATCAACTGACTGTCAGTCACTTCACCGATTCTCTCATATTAGTAGTAGAGACGTTATATTATAATGTTTTTGTTTTTTGTTTGTTATTGTTAGTTTTGTTGGTGGTGGTGGTAGTGATGATGGTTGTTGTTGGTGTGTGGTTGTTGTTGCTGCTTTTTTGTCTATTCATTTTATTGTACGGTGTGTAGTCAGGTCATAGAACATGGATCGCGACTCGTCAGTTGATGTAATTGACACTACATCCAGGAACAAATTTAGATGGGATTGGTTGTGATTAAAGGAGGGTAATGGTGAGGGATTTTTTTTTTCAAATTAATTCAGAAAACTAGAGGGATATGGTGTTGCGTGGTGCTGTTATTGTAAGAATTGTAAGTCTATTTTTGGACTTTCTCATCTTTTCAGATATATTTTTTCGTTTGCCATTTACACCCCTGGATGTGTAAAACATTTAGGAATGTGTTTTCAGGTGTAATTTTATTCATTTCTATTTCTTTCATTTAAATGGTATAATTTTTCTCATGTCCAGATACATTCACCTGGGAAAAGCTTGTGATGGATATGGGGCCGTCTTCCCGTGCTGGTCATGCCTGCCTCCGTCTCTGCTCCAACTATGAAAATCAAAATGAGGATGAAATCATCGTATTTGGAGGGGGTGATAATGACGGCAACTTTTTCAGTGACATGCTCTCCTTTTACGTCCCTTTTATTCCAGCAATCTTGGATTAAGATTTTCACATTTCATTTCACTTCTTCACGCTATAGACTATGACTATGTCGTTAGAATTATACTGTATTTTATTGTTTATTTTATCATAATTTTAAGACAGGCAAATCAATTTTCATTGTATTACGGTAATTATGTATTTTTTACTATTTTGTAGCAAGTATTCATTCTTAACAAATCACTCCCGATATTTTTTTTATATTCATATTTCTTTTACTCGACTGATATTGCATCATACTTTTAATGGAAAACTACAAATATAATGTATTAGTATTATAAGTTTTCTACTTTTTTTAACATCACTGTGAAATATAACCAACAAAAAACAAAGTATCTTCAGTATCAAGTTGAGCCCAAGATGCTTCACTGTGGAACCTGTATGATATTGTAGCTCTTATGCTCTTTTTATTTTATTTACATGCCTCACCATTATGTAAATTTTCATTCCATCAGTCATTAACCTTTTATATAAATAATTTGATGTAAATAAAATGGTATATCTTTAAAAGGTCTTCAAATGTCTTGTTTTTCTTTTATCAGCCCTTTAATCTGTCAAATGATAGTACTAAGAGTAAGATTAAATATTTTCTCATGAATCATAGACACCAGAGAGTCTGTTGTCGACCTAGTTGAGTCATAATGTTAGTCATGGGGAAATAACCAATATATGACATTTTGGGGCCCTGATCTCACTAACAATAAAAAGTAACATTAACAACACAAATTACTTTTTGGGTTTCACTACCTTTCTTAAAAAATATATATAATTTAATTGATTTTCCAGACTGCATCAATAATTTATGACAGCAGATGATGTGCCCACCGCATCCAAACACGTTGACCAGCAATAAGGACAATGTAGCATGAGTCATGAGGTCCACACATTTCAGTGACAGACGTTTTGCTGTCTGTTACCCTGGTGATTGCTCCTCAGGTACAGTTACAGGACAACTGCGAGCTGCAAAAATATTTGCTTTCGTCTATTTTGTTGAGCAACGCGCACGCAACCAACAAAATAGCATCGTGCATTTATGATACTTCACTAGTACACTTGACCTTGCAGCTGCCTATGGCACGGTGTCCTAATGTACAAACTGGCAAAATACATAAACAAGAAAATACTCAAGCTCTTGAATAAGATGTCGGGAAAAAGAACATACCACGTGTGCTTTGGAAACAACACTAGCTGTAAAAGTACAACAATAAGAAATGGTGTTCCCCAAGGGTCAGTACTAGCTCCCACACTCTTTAACATTTACATAAGTGATCTACCCAAAACAAAGGCGTTAAAATTTGGATATGCTGATGACTTTGCAATAGCAAACCAGTCGAACAGAACAGGAAATCTACAATCAACACTAAGTAATGTCAACAACATAGCCCGAAAATCTTACTTCGACAAATGGTACCTAAAAATTAACACAACGAAAACGGTTTGTACCCTATTCTACCTGAACAACACCACACAAATCAACGCCTATCAATCCATGTAGCAGGCACAACACTTCCCTATGATCAACTTCCCAAATACCATGGTGTTACTCTCGACAGATCTCTAACGTACAAAAGACACCTTGAAAACATCGCTAACATACTACGCAAAAGAAATAAAATAATAAAGAAATTGGCCGGAACTACATGGGGGACTACTCCTTCCATCCTCAGAACATCATCACTAGCGCTGCAGAATACTGTGTGCCAGTCTGGTCACGTTCAACACACACCAGAAAGGTTGACACACTGTCACTAAATGACACAATGAGAACAATAACAGTGTCATTGAAATCTACACCATCGCAGTGGCTGCCAGTCATGAGTGCAATAATAGCCTCTCCCCATCTGCGAAGAGAAGAAGCCACTCAGAAACAACACCATCGTCTACAAAGCTCTGAGAATAACACCCCTCTTAAGACCATCATAAATTCAGCACCCACAACATCTCGCCTCAAATCAAGGAGGCCTTTCTACTTATCAAAGAATGACTCCTTTGAAATAAACGAAGCTTGGAGGAGGGAGTGGGATGAAAACAGACCTAAAGGAGGGGATGTAGTTGAAGATCTAACCATCCTACCACTCTCTGGCTTCCACACACTACAAAGAAAACAGTGGACAGTGCGCAACTGAATAAGATCTAGACATGACAGAACAACAGCCAACCTACACAGATGGGGATACCGCTCATCCCTAGATTGTCCGCATTGTGGGATGACAAGACAGGACATGGACCACCTAATTTTACACTGCCCAAATACGGCGATAATGGGCGGCTATTCATCAGCACACCAGGCCGGCGATACCTTCGTCCAATGGTGTGGCGATAAGAACTTGGAGGTGTGAAGGCCACACAATACTACTACTACTTCACTAGTTGTCACATATCCTGTATTGCCGTGTAGTGACCGGTCGATGATCTTGACGGGAACTATCTTGTTGGATATTAGTCTGGGTTGACTTTTGAAAACGAAATACATGATTATCTAAGGCTTGTGTCATGGTGATATGAGAATGGGCTGAGTTGGTGGACACATGCTATATCCTACTGTGTGAATTGAAGAAAATGCATACGACGCTTATGATATATGGAGTGTGATCAATGCACCCGCTAGATTCGACCAGATTGAGGGGCATACAGACTAAAACATGTCAGCCATTATCACGTTGGAAGTGTTTCCAAACTGAAAGAGACAAAACATGCTGCACAATTCTTGAGTATTTTCAGCTGCAGGAGGCAACTACAAAAGTTGTCAACATGTCTCAGAACGCAAAATTACCTATTATCGATAACGACGGTAATAGCGTGAATAATATTAATGTGTTGGTCATTAGTGACTTATATACGGCTAAACTTTCAGAAGGTTGACACTATACTCTGAAACAAAGATACTACCACACCTCATACATTTCTTTTTTCTTTACACCTACACCATCTCACACACCCCTACATTCTCACACAGATAATATATGCTCTCTTTCTCTCTCTCATACACTCACATACCCACCTCTCCTATCCACCCACACACACACACACACATTCACATACCCTCACATACGCCACATGCACCCACTCTCACTCATTCCGACGCGCACATACACACACACACACACCAACACCCTCTCTTTACCCTCCTTTCCTTATCCCCCTATAATTCCTTCTCTTCCCTTCTCCCTGTTTCTCCCCTCTCTCTCTCTCTTCCTCACAACCTCCCCACACATACACTTTCTTTCGCTCTATTTATTATCTTCAGCTAATAAGTGAATTTTGTCCAGCATATAAGTGACATTTTCTGTAAGGATAAGTATGTGTTCAAACTATTTTTATTTAGGAAAACAATTTAGTGTATGGTGTTTGATATCATTGGAATTGTTAATTTACATGCATGTAGTGTAGTGTATGAGTCATTGTGATACCTTCCCACTCCATTTATTAATGTTAGTGGTCAAGAGTCTTCAGGTCAATAATAGTACAGACAGCTTACGAATAAAAGGTCTTGAGTTTTTATATTAGGCCTTGAAAAAGTCTTGTTGAAGTTTGTTCCTCCTAACCTTGCAAATGCTACATAGCCCTATTGTTATATTATGCTATATTATTGATGTTATTTGCAAATCATCATTTTTTTCTCAATTGCGTCGATAGCGCGGAAAATTTTCCTCTTAAATCGCTTTTTTCAATTCTCATCTATGTTTAATTTAATTGTACCACTGTAACCAAAATTTCTTTCAAAATGTTTTCAGCGCCATCGCATCAGTATAAAAATTTTAAAATACTCGTCATGGTTTTCCTCATTTGAATTGTTTGATGCAATTCTGTCACGTCAGAATATTTCATCAGCTTTTATTCTCATCACGTCAACTGGTGAGCTGTTTACAATGCAATGAGTCAGAGTGGCGTAGTTATTTGCTTTTCAAGTGCTTTCCCAAAGACCTTGCAATGGACAATCTGTTGCCATTGATATCTATCATGTTACATGTGTCTGTATCTGTACTGGCATTATGGCAGCGATCCTCTTTGGATATGATGGCCTATTATTGTTTCAATGATTATCTGTGAATTGATTACAGTGATTGCACACGTCATCGGTTAACGTAGCGTCTGTATATACGGCCCTGAAATCATTATTTTGGATTTGTACATCAAACAGTTCTGTAAAAGGTTCTGAGGGTTGTTTTCTGAATAATTCCCAGAGATAGATTAATGTAATAGCTCAGTGTTCTTTTTTTCTCTCCTCTCTCTCTGTTTAAAAAATTACCTTGAATTTAATTATTTTTTCTCTGAAGAAATGAAGGAAAGCAAGCAGCTGGCAGAGGTCAGAGATAACAAGTGTTTTGTTTTTCTCTTTACTCTACTTTATTTAATGTGACCAAATATTACTTTTACACAGCTTTTTAAAAGAATTATTCAGTTACAGAAGCTTTGCACCATTATTTGTATATTTTTGAAATGCTGTGCTTATTATCTAGTGTACATTCTCCAAGCAAATGAGTCATTTTTTTATAATACAATGTTTTGTTGTTTGTTTTGTTTTTGATTATTAATTTAATTATTTATTTATTTTTAACATTCTATCATTTAATCTGTTTGAATAAATAACATTACTCGTCAACTAGGATGCTGTATACTAATATAATATTATTATAGTGAAAATCAATGGACAATTTCCACAGTGTTATTTGATCGTCATATGGGATATTTGGGAGGGTGAAGACAATCTTCCTGGTTTACTTACTCAAGGATCAAGAACTGGCACTAAGTAGTATTAGCCTTAGTTGAAGAGTTTCCACTTATCTTATCTTCAGCTTTTGACATACATCATATTGGTGTGCTTTGTCCAAGTAGTAAAATTCCACTTGTTCCTTTTATAGCTTGGGTTTGGGGGCGGGGGGGAGGGGGTAGGGGGGGTGAGGGTGATTACCTTGTACTAGTGTCATAGCTTTTGGCAGCGCACAATTTTAAAGATTATCATTGTTTTATTGTTATTCTAGTTAGACAAAAAAAAAAAAACCCACTTGGTGTGAAGTCTGCACTGAATGGCACCAGAGTAGTGGAAATTTAACACTTGGGGTAACACTAACTTCCCAGAAACTAACTCCAAACGGTTCATAGAAAATGAGTTTGCTGGTCATCTGAATAACAGTGCATATTGTGTTGCAATCAACCAAGAAAGTTTATTGGTCATGTCAGGCTGATCCCCTGCTTGGCTAAATTTTCTGTTTCATAGATTTTCCAGCTCTATGTTTAGCCTTACGTCATGGAGTGCCTAGCTTGTTTCCATACTGGTGCTTGTGCAATCTTAGGCTGAGCATGATGGAGTTGGCCCATATGTTGATTTGCAGTGGTATAAAGGGGTTTGGATGACAAAACAAATGTTAGACAGCTCACCATCAACGGGTAATTAAGATATATTATATAATACAACCTACTGTTACCAAGAAAATCTTGTACACCCTGCAGATGAAGATCTGCTGCATAATTCTTCAATAGAATTTATTTCAGGTAAAATGAAAACGGAAACCATTGTAATCCTATTGTCTGTTCTTGTTTATGGAGCATGGGTGGCAGGGAGAAAGTGGGGTACAGTTTTGATTTTGATTCAATTTGACACTATTATTATAGAGCTGTTAAAGGTGCCTTTGATTTCTCCAATTCACTACGTATCTCTCCTATTGCCATTCTCCCAAGACTCTTTTACGGCCCAGAAGTCGAGTACAGGTATCACTGAATGCCTTTTTTTTTCTTATTCAAAAGCTGTTAACATCTTAACCTCTTTGGTTGGCAAAGGAGCATATTACGCATATTTTATGTCATTATTGTCACAGCAATTTATATTTATGTATTATTATTTTCCAAGCTTATTTTATTTTAGTGATGGAAATAATAAGTATAAGCCTTGTAATTGCATGCATAATATGTGTATGTATGTTTTGTAATCATTGGTATGTTGTAGGGTAATGTGATTTGTCTATGCATAGTAGTATAGTTGCCAATGCTTTGGTCAAGTGCCTGCATTGTTCTGGGTCTAATGAGGTTTTTTTGTTGTTGCTATATTCATATATATCTGTAAATGCACGTTCCACAAACAAGCACACTGAAGGTGCTTGGAGTAGATGTCTCTCTGTTTCTTTATCTGCTACCTCAACCTCTTGCCTCATTATATATAAAATGGTCACAGTATTGATGTGCTTCTGTTTTAGCAATTATACTCACAAATTATATGGAAGCAAGCTTTAACTTCTTCTGACCATGATTTCCTACGGTGGTCAGACCACAATGTTGTAATGTGGTGGTCACTGGGTATCAAGGCTTTCAATACTAAATGCCAATATGTCAGATGCCGGTTATTTCCTGTATACTAATGGTGGTCCTCAATCCTCCTCCCCCTCTTCCCCTCCATGTTTTTTTTATTCTAAGATAATATTTCCCCCTTAGATGGCGATTCATTTTCTATTAAATTGCTTCTTTCTTTTTTTATATTTTTATTCATCTGTCACGTTTTTCTATGAAGTCACCTCCTCATCCAATTTATTTCTGTGGGAATTCAGCCCAAATTAATGTTTTCAGTGATGTCGAATGTCACAAGAAATTTTTCATACATTTGCTTTTTGGGAAAGATACAAATCATACCCGTAACCCTTTCCATCCCAGGAATGTTTCCCTAATTTCCCAAGGGCTGCAACCAGTGAAAAAATTGTGTATAGTCTTGTTTCACAAATTCATGTTGAAAAGAAATATTGCACACACAGATTTGCATAAATTGGGAATCACATTTTATGGGTTCTATATCATGTTTAGTTGTTTTGGTCTTGCAAAGTTATGCTTTAGTTATAGTTAAAATAAAAAATAAAAAAGCCTCTTTAAAAAAAATATATTCTAAAACTTGCCTCCAAAAACATGATTTTCAGCTTTCATAATCTGTCAGATTGGATACCACCTAGAAACCATTAATAAATGTTAAATTTGCCAAAGTCTTTGGTGCAAAGAAATTTATTGGGAGGGAAAAGATGGAATAGCAGTATATTTTCCCTTCGTTAGCATGAAACATGTTAAACAGCTGTTTCATACCCAAAAAAAGAAGTAAAAAAAAGAAAATAGAATAAGTTACAATATACATTCCCTTATTGAGCATATATAATGTAAAAATAGCTGTTTCACACATTTTACTTATTACAGCCTACTGCCAGTTATCCGAATTCAGCCAGTGTAATGTTGTTAGTGCTTTTGTGTGGAATGGAAATTGCATGGAACACTTCATTTGATCTTTGTGTAGCTTTAAAAATCCTATTTTTTCCCTTCAATTCCTTTAGATTATATATGATGTTATTGTTTATGCTGTTTTGAATGAAGCTCTCATGCTGTCATGTACCGTTTAACCTGGTTTCAATGTTTGCTTTTTATTCACATTAGTTGATGCTCTAAAAACTATTTTACTCTTGGGGAATCATAAACTTATGCTTTGCTATATATTGTGAATTTGAATATGCATGGAACATTGTGTTTAGCATGTGAGACTGGGGTACAATTTGAATGTATATTGAGTATATTGGACTTTGTATGCATGACTGTTTAAACAGTTGTTAGATTTGAAAACTGATTCGTCCATCAATTCCATTGGTATCTGCTCAAGCTCAAACCAGGAGTTTAAGACATCTGAATCTGATGAATGAGGTGCACCATACCCTTTTTACATAATTAGGTCATTGGAATGTAAAGCAAAATCAATTTTTGTTGTACATTCAATGAAATTATTTAAAATCTCAACCTTGTTGGCACATGATTCACAATGCTTCATAAGTTTGATTTGTGACATACAGTGGAACTCGGTTATAACGAGAGCCTCCGTTCCAAGCAAAAATACTCGTTAATCCTGAGCGCTCGTTATTCCCGATTTCCAAGGGAAACAATCAATATGTATACCAATGACTAAGTTTAGGGTTACTATTAATATTGGTTATTTCCCTTGTTTTGCGAGGACGTCAAAAGCAGACGGCAAAGATAGACAGCGCTGATTGGTTTGTGCTAATCGGTGCAGGGGAAGTAGGGGAAAACGAGGATGTGACACTTGGACTCGTCCAGTAATTAATAATAGGTAAGCAAGGCCTCTGACTGAATGAGAGTTGCGAGTCGACCAATGATAACGCTGTGGTTAGTCAAGTGGGAGTGGGCAGTGGCGTGTTATGTGTGTAAGTGTTGTTAGTGTAGACTAGACCTTAGCCGCATGTAACCGTGTTACTTTCTCCCGCCCTACGGCTTTATTGTCAATGCGTCTTATGAATGTGTGTTTGAATGTGTGTCGGTTGAAAATTACGATAATTATTGAAAAATAACTCATTTGGACTTCTCGTTATTCCAGGTCTTTGGATCGCTTGATATCATTAAAACAGCTCTTTCTCTAATAAAGAAATAATAAGGAGAAAAAACCGGGGATTTGAAAAAGTCTCGTTATTCCCGGGTTCTCGTTATTTCCGATGCCGTTAAACATGAAGCACCACTGTACACACATTCACCAAACATACACACACACATCAACCTTAAATTTTGTGCCAGTATTGGATTATTTATAAAACTTAATGATAGAGTCAGATAAAGATACAGAGAAGTTTAGTAAATATAAATGTTTACAAATAATCAAATAATAAAATATAAATTCCCTTTATTCACCCCAGGGGGAAATTTGTCTGTGGTTTATTCTAAGGGTCGACCAGAATAACCCAGGCGTCAGCTGCAGTGCAGCGCCGCAAAGTGGTATCAAAGTCTTGGAAAAACCCAGTTCAAATCTGCGACCTCTCGAACCAAAGGCAAGTGACTTTTAAGCCACTGCGTCACCAGCTCTATAAAAGTATAAGAATAAGATCAATATCATTATGTGTCCAGACCTATATATATAAGCTAAGATAGACTAGCCTAAGAAGAGAACACTTCCTGATTTTGTTTTTTCTTTTCTTCTCATTTCTCTTTACTGGTCTTCTGTTCAGTGCCAGTGAAGAGACAAGATCAAGAACAGAAAATAGAATAACGATTTTTGCCGACCGGGGGAACAAAACCATGCCTGCCATGACAACACCACTACCTCTAATCTGCGGATTAACTCAGAGGTAGTGGGCTGGTTTTTCTGTTCACTGCGAGGCAGTGTTGCTGTGGCGGCAGGCATGGGTTCGATTCCCCCCGTCGAGGAAAATCTTTTTACTTTTACTTTTACTATTTTCTGTTCTTGTCTCTGCTGACTGGCACTGTTGCATTATCACACTATCATCCTATCTACTAGACCATCATCACCAGTGCCCGCTTCCTCTTCATTTATTGACTTATGTTCTGAGATTAGTAGTAATAATATTATTGATAAGTAATAAAAATAAAAGTATAAAGAATAAAAGACCAGCACTAGAACTAGAACTAGAAATAGAAAATTCCTTGTGGATTACCTCCCAGCAACGCATCTTTCTTTGACCGGCAGGAAGCTCAGAATGCTAAAAATGATATTTTCTGGTAAACAACAAATGTTTCCTTTACTTGATGAAAGTGCCATTCTAATTTGTGAGTTTATTTTCTACTAGCGTCTCTGCTACCCCTACTACGTACTAGAAGTAGAAGATACTATATTTACTATAATAATGCACTGATGCACGGATGCACTTGACTTGTTGTATTGCCAGTCCTTCAGTTTTTAAATGATCAACACCAAATATATTTGAATAAAAGCCAAATAAAGCCACCAAGAAAAGATAAATAAAATTTAACATTAGTGACGTCCTTTAGTGCTTTTGAGTACATTCTGAAGCTCTATAATAATGATATAAAGATTCTGATCATGTTTTCCTAGTTTTGTTTTGTTTTGACGTGTATATTGTTCTTTTGATATTGTTTTCGGGTACGCATAAAAGAGTAATTGGTTCCACAGTGGATCAATCCGGTAATCCTCCTTGAACTTCGAACATTTTCTGTTTCGCATTTTTATCAGGCGAGTAGATGTGATGTTTTTATATATATATAGATACCATAGCGATACTGCGTGACAGTTCGCTATGATAGATACCCATCTATAATATATCTTTATCATCATCCCATCTTCGAGCCCCAACATTTTGGAGTTATACAGTTGCATGGAATGCGGTGGAGAGGTGAATAATGGCCACGATTTGAAAGATGCCAACTTAGCAATATGCAGTTAACGCAAAACGATTGTTCGCAGTGTTGCTGTTATTTGAGAACAGTCCAGTTCTAATTTGTGATTGTGAAGATAGTTTTTAAGATATCATTAATTCACAAAGCTATAAACAATGAATAATCATATCTTCCTCAATAGAAGATAAATCAAAGTAAATACCTTTTGTTCATGGCTATGTTGTTAGGCCTCCACATGATTGCCACACATAGACGCATGTCACAGAAACAGAAAAGCCGGAGAGAACAGGCTGTGTAGATACCTTAGACCCCCCCCCCCCTCTCCCCCCCCCCCACACACACACACGCACACACACACCACCACCACCCCCTGGCCAGACAAAACAAAACAAAAGAAGTGGGTTTCAACAGTGATTATTTCTAATCTCAAATCCAAAATGTCATCATTTATTTCTATATCTAGTATTCTACCACCCGCTTTTCTTACATCTGGACGAGAAAAATCCACTTTTGTGCTTTTACGTTTAGTTGCAATAGCACTCATTCACGGGACATTGTCATGGATTGCTTTGGAAACGACGAATGGCCTGGATCATCAACCAATGTCAATGCGTGTGATCATGTTGGCTTAATCATGAACAGACAGCCAAAAACGCACCATGAACTACAAAGATAGTCCTAAAACGGCTCTCCAACGCATTTTGGGTGTCTTGAAATTTGATACTGAATTGTTAATTTCGTGTTACCCCGCACGTATGGATGCTGTTAGAAAATCGGGCAGTAGACATACTAAATATTGAAATGAATGTATGAAATGTCGGATTTGAGATAAGAAATAATTACTGTTGATATCTATTCCATTTGTTTTATTCTGTCTACTCTGAGTTTGGCTGGCCCGGGGGGGGGGGGGGGGTCAAAGGTATCGAAACACCCCGTTGCCCATTTACCCAAAGGAGACGGGGCATTAGG
>JARFNW010095104.1:0-13018 GCA_031763155.1 Dirona albolineata
TGGGCGCAGTGGGCTCATCACCTGCTCGTCTTTAATTCCTGATGCAGAGACTTTCTAGCCATGTGTTAAGTGATGAGGGGTGTAAGACCTCATTGGCATTTGGATTTACTTCCATTTGTTATGTGCACCCATCAGAGCTTGGCTGGTCCCTACATTGCTTATTGCGGTATAAAGGGGACTCGATAAACAACTCGATAAATTATCATTAATTATTATAAAACTAAAATGAGAAAAACAAAGGTTGTTGAGTGACATACTATTTACCTTTGGCACTTTCAATGTGCTTCTTCCACACTTTCCACTCATCAAAAGGACTGAAGCGCAGAAACCTGACGGACATCATAGAAACATTTATATATTTGATGTGAACAGAGATCAATGAATACACAGGGAAACAATGTAAATATCAAATATCAATCACAATTTTTCTCAAACAATATAATCTAAAGACCAGTTAAAAAATAAACAAAATCATGACAACACCAGGAGCATTTTAGACAAATCTATGCCATGCATGTATTAGTTACATACAAAATGCAGACACACACACACACACACACACTCACACACACACACACACACACACACAGATACACATTCTAGCATACACAAAAACAATTACCTCAACAGAGAATACAT
The DNA here is from genome assembly GCA_031763155.1 of Dirona albolineata. Lineage (NCBI taxonomy): Eukaryota > Metazoa > Mollusca > Gastropoda > Nudibranchia > Dironidae > Dirona > Dirona albolineata. The sequence continues at coordinate 640 of JARFNW010095104.1, forward strand.
GTCTTTGAGATCGTTCTGAATGGGAGTGCCAGTGAGGGCCCAACGGTAAGCGGCTCGCAGTCGGCAGACTGACTGAGATCTGGCTGATTTGTTGTTCTTTATGTCATGAGCTTCGTCCAAGATAATTCGTTCCCAGCCAATCCGTAACAAAAGAGGTAAGTCACTTCTTTTCTATTGACCATAAGAGAAAAAAATATATAATCACAAAACTTAGGGAGAGTTTGCTCGTTGATTGAAACATTTGGCATATATTTATATAAATCTTTTTGAAAAGGGAAATTGAATAAATGTATAATTTTCAAAAGCAAACATTGCTCATTTAGAACTGAAAGACCATTGCAATCTGTTAACAGGCTATGCAGAACTAAACCATTAAATAATAAAATAAACAAAGTCCCGGGGGAAATTTTTCTATAGGGTCTATTCCGAGGGTAGACCAGAATAACCCAGACATCTTTGCCACAGTGCAGTACCACAAAGTGGAATCAAGGTCTTGAGAAAAAATACAGTGCTTCCACCAGGATTCGAACCCGCGACCTCTCGAGTCAAAGGCGAGTAAGTTAATCACTGCACAACTGGCTCACAGAATATCTACATACACCCTATGAAATGCAAGTCAAGACAAACAAACGCCTGCTTCGTAAAGAGGTGTGAACAAACCTTGTCTGCATCTTTCTCGTCATCATCATCATCCTTGACGGCCATTTCTGCATTCCCAGCAGCCCCAACCTCTTTGCTGACTATGGCGTAAGTCGTCAACACCACATCGTTGTCTGTCAGTCTGATTCATATGCAAGGAAAGTTCTGAATTACTTCAGGCATTGTTGGTTTAAGTTAGTATGTGTTGGGTCAGATCCCTGCGTATGGCTCACAGAATAATAGTAGGAATGGCAGCATAGCTCCGTTGGTAGCCAGTCGGCCTGCATGGGTTCGTCCCTTGGTTTCCATAATCTTTTTTTTCTATTCTTATTTATTGTTTCTCACTACTGGTACTGCAACATGTTCATACTATTATTCTGTTTACCATCAGTGCCCGCTCCCTAATCATCAAAATTTTATGTGGCTCGATAGAGACATTCACAAAGACAAAGTCTAAAGCAATCATTAATTCAACAAAAATGCCATCTGTCAGTAATTTATTTTCAATTCAATATAAACAGCAAAATCTTTATCAGGTAGCGATTTTTGTGTTTCTTTGCTCTCTTCCTTGACAGTTGTATCAATGTCTAAACTAAATATGTACTTGGCTGTGATTGACACCTCAAAATCTTTAAGGAAAATGTAATTCTAATGATGAGAGAGGCAATAATCATACCAAAAATCAACCCTGAAAAAGTAAATTATCATAAATAAAATAACAAAGTCACACAGTCTGTCCGAAACGCTATATAATAAAATGTTGCAACATTTTATACTTCAATAAAAAATCTAAGAGCTGTCGTCATATAGTCAGCTTGTTATTTCTTTGACGTACCTGTTAATATTGGTTTCTCTATTAGGTCCATGGTAAACCAAGAATTTCAAACATCTCGGCTTACATCTTCGCTCTATTTCCTTGGCCCACTGGTGGACTAACGAGGCTGGGCAAACAATCATAGTCGCTCTAGATTTCTTTACTGCTGCATTCACTGCCAGGAACATAACAATAACAGAAATTGTTATTAAACCGTTTGCCATTCAAAGGAGTCAACTGATTTTCATTTTGAGAAAAAAGTGAAATTACTTTGCAAATTACACAACTATCCTCTTATTCTGATACTATCATCAGATATAATTTTTTTAGCTGTTTCTATTGCTTTTATCTCTACTTATGCCCGATGATTGTGATCCGAAAAGGTGTTAATCCAAAAGGTTGTGAGCTGTCCCAAAATATTCTGGATTAACAGTTTTAGAGTGTGTTTAAAGAGTTGTACTTGACAAGTTTTCCCCATAACTATACAGTGCTATACAGGGAGTACCAGAAACAATTCTGAAACTGTTTTCAATCTTCATGATTATGAAATTGGTAAATCTCTATTTCCGCATTATTTTCCACAATATAGTAATCTTTTGGGAATTTCAAACTAATTGTTTTCCACTGTTGGGACAGGCATCTTTCTACCAGTATCAAGGACCTTAAAGGCGAGAAGGCGGTATGAATTAGACACTGAACTCTCACGGCTAATTCATGAGTTTGAATCTACCGCAGCACCTCGTTAATTTTCTTGGGGAAGAAACTTTAATCCAATTGCCTCACTCGACCCAGGTGTTGAAATGGTAACCAGCTTGCAGCTGGGAAAGTAATCTGGGATATACCAGCATCCTGTCCAGAAGGGTGACATATTGTCACTCTGTCCTTTTCAAGCTGCAGAAACTGAGATAAGCACCGGCTCTATGTGCCTAGAATCAGTACCCGTAAAGACTAACAAGGACCTTACATTTCTCCACCTGTTTGACCTTTCCCAGCCAGCCCTCTTTACTCCCATCTTCTTTCCCTTCCTGTTTCTTCCTCATCAAGTGAGATATCATAGTCAGGGTCTTTCCAAGTCCCATGTCATCAGCTATAAGGACAGAAGAAAAAAAAACCCCACCTCATTCATCATTATCAACCTTAAAGGATATGTTCATAAAACATTGTTAGCAAGATATCCTAAATAATCATTATATCTACAAAACAAAACATTTTAAGTCTAATATATCTTTGCTTCAATCAATAATAAATATGTTTTTATTTTTTACCTGGCAAATCCAACCGTAACCACATACACCTTTGAGTGACTTTGTGACCTTAGGTCATATTTTGATCAGTCGTCTTGTGTGTCTTAATACAATAATATTATAAGGAAACGTAGGTACTTTGTTCACTAACATAGCTTCATAGATCTCTCCACTAACGCAGATCAGGGAAAATGTGGAGAAAATAACTTCAGAGATTTTCTATGCCGAAGGCTGATGTGTACAAAAGCTAATCAAGAAAGAAAGAAAAAAAAGACAGAAATTGAAAAACCATAAAAAGTAATCAAGTGAGAAAGAGAGAGAGAAAAAAAAGATAGCAAGAAAGAAAGAAGGAAAGAAACAGAGCAAGGAGTAAAAAAAAAAAAAAAAAACAGCGAGAAAGGAAGAAAGAAAGAAAGAAAGAGAAAAAAAGACAGCAAGAAAAAAAAGCAAGAAAGAAAGAAAACAAGAAAGAATATGTCAAATACTCTCATCTTACCAAGAATTCCACCTGGTGGCTGTTGCTGCTCCCTCCACTCCAACCACGCCAATGCCTGACGCTGGTGAGGCATCAAGGTCACCAGTAGACCATCAGGGTCAGGCACTTCTGTCGTCTCACTGGGACAGCTGTCCAACTGTCTGAAGATCAAAATCATTATTCCGTTATGTAAACCACATTGAACTCATTCCAAGCCTGTGGGATCCTGTCCCCAATAGAACCCCATTGCAAGACATCATGATGCTCCAGACACCGGCAGACAAACTTAGATCACAAGCAAAAATATCCAAACATGCATGCAGTTGCTCTACATTATGCTTTTGAAAAAAAGAGCAAAGACGCTCCATATTATACTTTTGAACATAGAGCTGGAGACGCTATAGATAAAGGATTTAAGACAAGTGGATGATCTTGATTGATCATAAACAACAGACAACACAGTGTCTCTCAGATTTTACCTACAAGACAGTTTAATAACTCTGCTGTGTCTGTCCCTGTCAAGTATTTTTGTTTGTTTTTGTTTTTGTTTTTTTTAAAGAAATGGAAATTTTGCAAGTCTAAAAAAGAAAAAGAATAAACTTGAGAAAGTTTAACATGACCAGAGTTCTCATGTGTTAACAATGGGATAGAAGAAAAAATCTTGCTCAGAAAAAATAACAATCCCCCCTGTCATCCATCCCACAATGGATGTTAAATATCAGATACAGTGATTTGACTTGTCTCTTTGTTTTTCCCATGTTTTTACTAAACAGTAACATTAACATAATATGCCTTAATCCCAAATAATGTCTGTTTCACTGACTTACTTCAAATATCAGATACAGTGATTTGACTTGTCTCTTTGTTTTACCCATGACTTTACTAAACAGTAACATGACACATCTTAATCCCAAATGTCTGGTTTACTGACTTACTTGTGCAGCTTGTCAATGGCTTCTGTAGTGATAGAGCCAACCTCCCTCAATCTCTGGGCCGTCATACGTCCCCCATACAATGTCATGGCTTGTGGATTGGCTGGTGACCACAAAAGATATCATCATTTACAATTATAATTATTACTATTAAAGAAACCCCTTTAAAAAGTATTAATTCCTATCTATTTGCAAATAACATGACCATGGCAACATAACTACATCATGTTTTATTGATAACACAAATTTGCAGGTGAAACTGAGTTGGTCAGATCTTTACTGAATGGGTCAGATCTTACAAACATGTAAAGACTCAAATCTCAGAGGGCCAAAATCATGGCATTAAGAAGTAATTAATAATAAAGATCCATAATCTGGTTATCATGGAAGAGTGTGATACTCATAACGTCTAATAGTCCATTACTCCATGGCCACCTGTGCACTCTGCATGAAAATTTCTATCTTTCTGGGTGGGATCCAGCTTTACATGTGAGAGCCTTTTATTACCATTTGGAGCTTACATGGGACATAACCCAACACGTTAGAGTGGTGTTAATGAGGAAAGAATACTTAAATTAATAGGCAAACTCTAAGTAAGGCATTTACCAGGAGGTGACAATAAAAACATGACACCCAAAGAATTACCAATAAAAATGCATTCAGCTAACGTAAACATGTGAATTTTTGCATGAATATAGACTAAACCTCTGCACTTACCAAAATGTGCAGTACATTTCTCTTAAAAAGTGTCTTCATGATATTGAAAACTTTTCATTGCGTGTAAAAATGTGCATTGTTAGAAATGGACATCATCTCAAACAAGTCAAACACCTCCATCTAATTTCTTTTCACAGCAAGAGCAGAGGTTTTTTTTCCTATATTCATGCAAAAATCCATATGTTTACGTTAGCTGAATACATTTTTATTGGGAATTCTTTGAGTGTCATGTCTTTATTGTCACCTGGTACATTCTTCTGATGCTTGAAGTACTTGCAGTGTCTCTTTTGGCTTACAGAGCGTGCCAAGTCTCACACACCTCCATAAGTATTGCTCGTTTGTGAGATACTTTGGAGAACTCTACAGATACAGATACAGAATAATAAGTAACATAATATTTAACTTACCAGCAAATAAATGTGCCAGATGTGGAGGCAGATTCATGAATTGTGGATTGGCTTGGAGATTGTTGGCGTCTTCTAAGGCTGGTGCATCACTTCTAGGACCTGAAGCAGTATCTGTGCCTGTGGCCTGGATGTCCACCGGGAGAAAAAATAAATCATATCGTACCTTGGAAATGTGACACTTGAAAGGGGGAATGATACTGTATGAATAAATGCATCAAATCCTACATTTATCCGAAAAAATACCCCCTTAAATGGTAAAAGTAAAAAAACAAACAATGTGAATAGTTGTCTTACGACTGTAGGTGTGATGGTGACAACCCCATTTTGACTAAACAAACAAACAAGAGAAGTTCCATCATAAAGTAACAAATATTTTCTAAAATTAAAAGGTGAATTCCATAAAATAAAAAACACAAACCTGATGTTGAGCACTTTTGACAACAATTGTTTTAGTGTTGTTGGCCCCTGGAAAAACTTTAATGATCTGTGGCTGCAGTGGTTTGGGATGACTTTGGTTGGTTTCTTTCATTGCACTTTCACCTGATAAAGGTATATTTAAAACAGGATAATATACATCTATATATCCAGAATGACTTTAATCCATGGGTACCCCTGCCCACAAATCCTGAAAGTCCTCCATAACAATCGTTCTTCTAGTTTTTATACTCAATTTGCTACGTGATCTTTTTGTTAATAAACTACAACACAGTAAATGCTGTTGAATTTAATGAAAAAAATAGCAGCAATTGACATACCCATCAAAATAAAATAATCCGCAACAGTGAATCCTAAGACACAAAGGGTCAAAAGTCCTGAATTCTGGCATGTACCTGATAAGATGCCACCATGCCTTTATCCAAATGTGGAAAACCAAGTCAATCTTGGCTTTAGAATGTTAATGTCAGTTTATTAATAGAATATATTCAAGTTGACAGTGTACTGAGGCGAACGATCTGAAAGAGTTTTGAAAGTCTTACCATGTTCTTGAAGCAATCGTACAATCTGTCTGTCAAGGGAGGCAATGTGTTGTTTATAGGAGGCAATCTTGGCAAGAAGCCTTTGCCCCTTGTCTGGCAAAAATTCCACCTTTACTCCCCGAATTGAGGACTACATTTTCAAAAAAAAGAAAATATATCCAAACATGTCAAAATACACACAGGAAAATATGAAGACACAGAAAGTCTTAAAACATCACAGCTAACTCTCCTTATCTCTAAACTAGCTCCAGATTGGGAGTCCATGCTTTTCAGATGGTTTAAAGCATTTGTTTTTATTCAATTTTGTAATCTAGGTTCGACGGCCTGGCAACAAATTTCAACAAGTTTGAATGATTCATTCAATCTTTGCTGAGATGTGTGACCCTCGGGATAAAAGCAGAGAGGTATTTCTTCTGATGTCACGACAGCAAAAGCTGAAAACAGCAGTTTTCAGAAAGAGACCAGCATCCATAACACCTTCTCATCACAACAAAACATGAAAGAGTATGCAAACAAACTCAACTTCTATACTTTTATTTCCCTTATTGTATTTCTTTAATTCTTGCATTCTTTTAATGTTTCTATAAAATCCATTTCCTATCACAGATGTCAAATTCTAATATCAGCCACAAGTAAAACACTAACTTGAAACTCAATCCTCTGCGTTATTGATTATAAACCAAAAATTGATTAAATATCACGAAATGGAACTGATATTTTTTACTTTTACTGAAACAAATTACCTGAAATGTGGCCAGTTCCGCAGCAGCATTAACTCGGTCTTCCTTCAGGTGTCTTAGACGAATACGTGGATCAACTTGTGGCATGCTGGTGTTTTCAACGAACTCATATGGATCAGCACTCACCGTCTCTTTGGAACATTCCACCTTGTCTTCCTTTCCCTCTCCAACCACTTTATCCTTCTTGTCTAGTTTTTCCTCTCTGGAAACTTCATTAACTTTACTTTCTGACGAGTGACTTGTCGAGACAGCATTCTTTGAATGAGGGACTAAATCCTTTGCTGCATCAGTTTGGTTGTTTGTATTGCTATTCTCTTCCTCTACTGTTAATCCCTTGAACAACTCCTTGGTATCTTTTACCTCTACGTCACTGTCACTATCGGACGAATCACTGTACGAATGGCGTTGTGACGTGATTTTACCAGGTCTTTTTGAGGGCTGGGGCGAATCCCGATACTGATGGAAAGACTTGTTTTGGAATGACTTATTCGCTTGACTAGATGACGAATCACTTTTGGTCTTACTGAGATCAGAAAAGGTCAAAGGCTGGGTTGATGCCTTACCCTTCACTTGAGACAATGATTCAACATTCTCACCTTGTTTATCACTGCAACCGACAATGGAAGTCTCTTTCCTATCTCCTTTATTGGATGAATCGTTTACTTCCAGTTTCTTTGCCATACGGTGTGTTCCTACGTTTGTTTGAAAATCGTCATCATCTTCATCACTGCTGATAATACAGGGCGAATGATTTGTATTCGAACGGTTTTGAAATGGGTTAACTATGGTCTTCTTATCTCCTTTATCAGAAACGCTCGAGTTGGAGACTCGGTTATGGTTATTCTTTGATTCTGTCCTATCCATATCACCATTTCCTTTCATTTCAAACATATCGTCTCTTTTCATGTTTGGGTCTTGAGAGAAAACTTGCTTGTGTGAAGCTTGAGACAAGGATTCAAGTTTGTCCTACAAAAAATTTTAAAAATACAAACATACAGAAACATCACATCAGTCTCATATAGAACATAGTAAATGTAAATGACAAGGATGACATACATTATTATTCTCAATAATGTAGATGATATAGACCCTAAATGGCAAAAATGACCCATCACATGATTCTGAAGCAGTATTTTACAACCAATTGATTTGAAATCATATCAATTTGAAAGTCTAATTCTGTCATAATTTGAAACTATCAACTAAGCCATTTAATTGAGTCATTACCTGAGACACTTGCTTAAACCCACACCAAGATTGTCCTTGTTCCCGTCCGTCACATCGGAAATAATTTCTGAAAAAAATTCAAGACCCAGCCTGCTTATGTCATATAAAATTTCATAAAACAACATTCTTATAAGTTATAACTCTCTATTGTACAGCTGCCAAGTTTCACAAACAAAAGTAAGGAACAGTGTTACATGACCGACAAAAATATTATTGTCATGTCAAAAAATTACACAAAAACCTGCTGATTGAAGCGAAACTACGATTTCATATTGTAAGACCTTAAACTAATGTAGATAAGAATACTCCACCAAAGCTCAGTACATTCATCCTCACCTTCCCTCACACACACACCTTAAAAGGGGGGAACCCTAAATGCCCTGTACCTTGTTCTACCAACAAAGTTGTACTGTTACTTATGCACATCTGCCAAAACCACAAATGACGATTGATTGCCAACAAATGGTCAGTCATGGCCTTGATGATGAGCAGAATGTCATTGCAACCATGGAACAATTTCCAATAGAGACATTCAGGGCTACATACAAAGTAAGAGACCCACCGTTCTATTACATAAATTACAAAACACGTTGCAGCTTTGCTAGTGGGAAAAGCTGAAAAATTGACATTTATAAATACTATTAAAACCATTTAGTTACTCATGTAACAGCAATGCCACTTTCTGGCAACCCATTTTCATATTTTTGAAATAAAACTTTAATAATAACTCATTGCATGCAAGTCGACCATCCATCACAGCCATCATATTGATAATGTATTTATGCCTGGCACAATCACGGAAACCTAGAACAAACTTATCAACTTGCTAGTCCAATAACAACAACCAGATAGACCTATATATATCTATAAAAATCATATCTAAGAATGGCCCCCCTCTCGATAAAGTAAATGTAAAAACAAAACACAGTTGACTACTGATTAGACAATGACACAATGGCATTGGATGGCATAGAAGAGCATCCAATCAAATTATCAGAAGTTTGGCTTTTATCAATTTCAAAAGTTTGAAAAACAAAGACCTGGAAACTTTAAATGACAAACCTGATGCCTGGCTGGGTTTTGCTGGTCACAAGGGACTGCAGTTCTACCGTCCTGTCGATATGAATGGAACACTTGGCTGGTGAAAGTCTGAAGGAAAAACATGGAAGTAAAAAATACATTGAAGTATCCAAGGAAATGAGAAGGATGTCGAGCAATTGGAACAAGAACATGCACAAGGTGTATTCAGCAATCCCTTTAATTTTTTTCTGACACTTGAAAAAGAGAAATATTGAATGGTCTCTTCAGTTAAGTTTCTAGTTTATTAACATTTGTTGTAAATATGGCAAACAATATTGAGATTTTCAATTAGCTTTGTCATGTTCAGTCCATATCTTGTAAGGGCTAGGGTAGTGATAAATTATAACTCAATCCATTCTCTTTTAATTGTCATACCATTTGCATAGCTGCCAACTTTTCAAAAAATAAAATACGGAACGCACTCACCCGTCCCGACAATCAGTGCTCTATGTCATTACTTTCTTACATAATTAATGCTATCAATGCTGCAATTGGAAAGTAATGGGAACAAATAAGCTAGATATTAATTTTTTTAGTACAGGGATCAAAATTCAAAATGTTGAAAACCACTGAAATTTTGCGGACATGTGATTTTTTTATTACCACAGTAATAATAAAATCAAATACTTTGAACATGCAATAGTTTGTCGGAGAGGATTTAGCCAGATCAAAATGAAGATGTGGTAGTATTAGTCTGAACCATTTTTTTCCCTGTTCGCAAGGAACGCTGTGAAACTGAAACAAAACTCTGTTTCACCAGCAAAAAATCATTTTTTACTTTTTGTACATTAGCAAGACATAATATAAAGAAAAAAATCTGTCTTTTATCCCACTTGCTAACTTATAAGAGAAGAAATTAAATTTGTGTTACACAATGTAGCCGAAGATCACGTAATCATGGCTGACGATCGCAGAAAAGCAACATCACTGGGATACTCTAATTACTGCTGACGATGTGACGACCTAGTATACTACTATGACAAGACTAATAGCTGACCATACTAATCGTATTCATACTTGTATGATACCAAAGAAATCATGCGTACTTCGCATATTTATAAACAAAATAGCGGAAACAAAACGAAAAATGACAAATACGGATTCTCAACGGTGAATACTGACTCAGGAAGACAAATACGGAATGAGTCTGTATTATACGGAACGGTTGGCAGCTATGCCATTTGCACAGATGCTCTCTAACTTTAAATCATCTCCTTTTTCATTAACCAAAGGCCTGAATGAAGGTTAGTCTTGATCAATGACTAATATTCATTCATCTTGTCAACCCTTGTAATAGTTTAAATGTTGCCTCATGAAACACTGAGGAGGTAGATTGGGTGGTGATAAATGTGAAATCTTTTGCCCTGGTAATGTGACATTACATTATAGCCTTGATGCCATCCAGAGTCAAAAACTCTTCTCTGTTATAATCACCGTTATCTAACAGTCAATCCAAAGATGAATATATACAGACAGAAAAAAGATATCATAAAAACATAATTTAAGATTTTTTTTAAAACCACAATAAACAACTCACTTTGTCTGCTTGCTAAACTTGCATTTGGAGCAAATATAAAAGCTCATGCCATGACTTGGTCCTGGCTTTATTCCTGTTTTCAGCAAGCAGTGTGAATCTGATGGTTTTAAAGTTTAAAAAAAATTTGGAACCCAATAATCTTCAAAGATAAATTTCACTATTTAAAATTTGATAGCTTTTTTACGACAGACACTGGCTTCATTTAATATCTTACAACACTGCAAAATACAAAACATTATCATAATGGCATCTTGAGTATCAAATATAAATGGTATGGTCGTCAAATATATTTAACACACTTACGAGACAACATTGATGATCATCTGATAAAAAAATATATATATTATATATTATCATTTTAAAAGATTTGTATTTGTATCACTTTTAAGATATGATATTATACTTTATTGATCCCAAGAGGGTATTATTATTATTAGTGTTGACTTGACAAAAAGCTGTTTAAACACACTATACATAAAAAATTACTGTATCCATTGATATGTTCATAGACATACTAACTCATACATACAACATCAAAATTATACCATTGAAAGCAGTAATTGTTGATTGACTCTATAGAGAGTCTACATATCATATATATATATATACATAAAGTGGAACATTTCATTTTCAAGATTATCATTTCATATTTATTAATTACAATGAGCAGCAATGACTAAAATATTATCATATATATATATCATATATTTTTATTTTTATATAAATCAAAATATAAAGAGTTTGAAGACCAGCCTGACATCTTATAAAATCTATAAAGTAACTTTTATTCAAAACCTTTTAAAAAGGAAACACTCTATCTACTAAGAATATCCTTGATTTTGATTATATATATATCATTCTGAATAAATGACAAACCTGAATGGTTTGGGCACAAAATGATCTCCATCGCTAGAAGTGGAAGTGATTTCAACACTTACTGACTCAATGGGTTTTATCTGTCAGATAGAATAACAAGTCCTACTTTATTACATTCTATTCTCAATTCTCAAATAAGTTAATTGTAATAATATACTTCAAGAAAATGAAAATAAAGTACGCTCTCTTCATCAGCAACAGAACAGGAGTCCATGAACAAAGAGTGGGAAGTGGGGTGGGGAGGAAATAGATTGAAAACATACTTCATGATTCTCCTCAGGTCCAGATTTTCTGAGATTGTCATTTCATCATAAAGTTGATATATCTAATTCTAATTTTAATTTTAGTGAGATTTAGGAGTAATTTCACCATCATTGAATTTTAGTTTTTAGAAGTTGATGGCATGAATTTCAAATCATAATAACATGATACAACTTATCATAGAGAATTAATGACAATATAATAGTTAATTTTAACTAATTCTAACTCTAACTAATACCACCAGGTTTTGACATCATTGTCATTATTGCATCTTCTACTAATTATTTGATGAAGGCGAAGGAAAAGTTTCTCACTCTCACCGATCAGGATGTATTTATTAAGTTTAAGTTAAGGCTAAGGCATGAGTTTGTGAGTTGAGATAATGGAGAGGAGAGAGAGAGAGTCGAAAGAGAGAGAGAGAGAGAGAGAGAGAGAGAGAGAGAGAGAGAGAGA
>JARFNW010095214.1:0-13018 GCA_031763155.1 Dirona albolineata
ATTCACGTTTCTCCCCAATGACGTAATCCTACGCAATGTCCAAAATGACGAATTCACGTTTCTCCCCCCCCCCCCCTACCCGATCAACTCGAATATTCGACTACTCGATTATTAGAGACTGTTTGTTTGTTTTTTAAAGCCGTGTTGACCAATGCGTTGAATGCGATTAGACATACTGGACCACTTCACATGGCGTACCTATCACAATACTATACAAAATTTTGGATCTAAAGCTTCCCTCGTAGATAGCTTCAAATTTGTACTGAACAAGAAGCAGCAGTCCAATATTGCATGGAAGTGCTCGCAGTGGCAACAGAAATGTGACCTTGAAATATCGAGACTTTTGGATAGAAATGGTGAACACAACCATGGAAAGCAGTCAGAGCACGACATCAAGTCCACAACGCAGATAGACATGTTTTAGGAGGTATATACTCCCCCCCCCCGCGCCCCAATTGTTCAGCCGCTGAATGATTACATTGCTATAATAGATATATGGTGCGATTTAGTGAAGGTTTCCCGTTAAGAGATTGTTGGCCGTCTAGAATCATCAATAAAACACTGACGCTATTAAAAAAACTGATCCAGGTGGGCTCTCCCATATAAATGTATTTAACAGCAAAGTTTTTATCGATAAAAATGTATTGATACATGATCCCATGGTATATCGTTGTCTAATTCACAGATAAAGGTGATTTGACGCGGTTGGCTCATCAACTCTCTCGTCTATCATATCCCTGATGCAGTCTTTCTAATCATGGTGTACTGATAATTGATATTTTGTCATTTACGTCCTTCATAGCTTAACATATGGCTGGGTCCTACATTGCCTTCTGTGGTATAAAGGATACTCGATGAATTTATACATCCAGCCAAGTGTTTTTATCCATCCAAAATCAGCATAAGCATTAACACTGATTTGGGAGTTTACAAATTAGTATCTATTGTCCACGAATGTTATCAATGATATCTGTGGCATCTGCATAAGCTCAATAAAACTATCCTTCTGATCAGACGCTATAATCAAGTTTGGCCATATTAGCCATCTAGAAATGTTTCACCCTAGATAGGATGCTCCCCAGCTTTACATCAAAATATCTGATTTTCTCATGATTTTATCCACCGTGTATCGTTGTTTCATTGCAAGCTCAATTACTGTAAGATCTTCCTTATATCTGAATCGTTTAAATGCATTTGTGTATTATACAGATGATAAATAAATAAGAGAATCCCGATTTGCATCATTCATGTAATCATGTGCTTTAACCTCCACAATCATGTCCGTAATCAAATTGCATTGTTTATGCATATATAATATTCTACACACGTCTGTGGGGCTGGGGTAGGCTTGTAGATAAAGGGCGACGGGGGAGGAGATATTATTTATTCACCCTCCTGAGCTCGCTCTCTCCTCTTTGAGATTCTGAAACAGATTGGTATCAAGTAAGAATAGAGAGCAGTATATGGCGATGGTGAGTTTGGAGTACCTCCCGCCCCCGCCTCGCATATTTCACCCTCCATAATATTATGGATACGTTCGTTGAATTTCTATATATGGTGACATTCTGTGAAATAGGAGGCCCGATGGCCGAGTGGTTAGGACAGCGGACTCTCATGGCAAAGGTCATGGGTTCGAATCCTATCACTCACTGATACTTCGTTGTTTTTCTTGGACAAGAAACTTTACTCCAATTGCCTCACTCGACCCAGGTGTAAAAATGGGTACCAGCTTATGACTGGGGAAGTAATCTGCGATAGACCAGCGCCCTATCCAGAAGGGTGACTTATCGTCACTCAGTCCACTTCACGCTACGGAAACCGGGATAAGCACCGGCTCTATGGGCCTCACTGCTCGAAAGGACTTTACTTCTTTTACTCAGGAGTCCAGGGCAAGTCCCAACTTTGAATTATCTTCTATTCATTATCCTCAATTCATTATCAAAACATGTCTGATGTACTTATGTTTATATATGATTGTTGTCATATTTTCCTTGTGGGGACCATTTTTTATGAATTTCCCTTGTATATTCATGGCTTACTTTCATAGCCCATATTATTTGATGCAGACATATGGGGAGAAAATACTTCTATGCTGGTGTCTTTTGGTTGTCCTTGTCCATTTCATATCAATGTTATATCAATATTTTTCAATAGTTTTCTGACTCACTGCTCATGACATAAAGACATAAAGGTTTTCATTTCTATATTAATTCTGTTTTCATTTTATTATATTATTGCTATAATATATATAATTAGCATATAAATTAGCTTCAATTAGTTGACAGAATGATAAGTATTTGTTTCAGGTTTTTGTTGTTGACAAAGGCCATAATGGAAACATCACTCTTTCGTTCACTCTGTTCAACATATCTTTGTTCTGTATAGATTATCGTTAATATTATTCTCTCATTCCCTGGTGTGTGATTTTTTCAGGGACCCCCCCTGATTTCTGGGATTTTTATCATGTCAGCGAATACTTTCAACGCTGAGGGTTTTCTCTAAGAGTCTGGGTTATTTTATGGGTATTCCTTCAGGTTACATTACATAGCTTTGACGAGTTTCAGGTTAAAAAAAATAACATTTTCAGTAACGCCCATGATGTGCACACGTAGTCTCAAATGTCTTAAACACAAAGACTGATAATGATGATAATGATATTATTCTTGGTTTGTACATGACATGATTCGTTGTTTTACGTTAATACTGTGAATATCTGGTGCTCCTCTATTTGCTTTGTTGAGATTGTTGTATTTTGATTTCCTATATTATTATAGTTGAGCATTATTTATTCTTTGTTGACGCTGTAAGCTATGGGGTATCTATGGTATAACAATTCAGTGCAATATCTCTATATCATTCAATTGATTTCATTTACCTCGTTAACTGTAAACGCTCCATTTCTACTATCCTCCAAGTACAATTATGATTTGTTGCTGAAAATGTCCATATCCACAGAAGTGATTGTTTTATCATTATATCAATCTAGGGAGATTTTATTCAACACGAAGGTGTATGGTTTTTCCCACCTAGTTATAATGTTAATGGTGGTGACCATTTTAAAGTAGATACATATTGCTTTTGCATGTGTTTTTTACAAGCTTATTATTAATATAGTCAGTGTAGCGCTTTTCCAAATTTCTGTTTTCTTTCAATACTGAGAGTAAGAGTAAGAAGAGATTTTGGCAACAAGAGGGAAGAAAAAAAAACACCTGAAAAATGGAAATCCTAAAAATCATCCTAAAAAATATTGACCAACTATTTAAATATAAAGTTTCACTTTGTATACTATATTATATATATGTATGAAGGAAAAATGAAAGAATCACATTTTTATACCATCAAATCGAGCCAACTCTACATTGATTATAATGAACGCATCGACTATGACAATAACAATAATTAGGAACTCGAAAAGCATTTGTATCCCCAAGCTGGGACCTCCATCATCATCTGAATCTACTCATTTGTGGTAATACTTTGACGATGCAACAGGAATCTATATCTACAATCTTCTCGTTACTCTTCTTGTATTGTTTGAATTGGAGAACAGGGCTGGTGTGACGATGCAACAGGAATCTATCTATATCTACAAGCTTCTTGTTACGCTTCTTGTACGCAGCAATTGAGGATGTAACTTAACTTTTCTCATTCCTTTTATATACCTTAGATACATCTAAAATTGAATGTTGTATAGATTTTGAAATGTCATTCCTTTTTTTTTCTGTGTGTTGCCATTGAAATTTAAAAAAAAATATTCATTTGTGATACTTTAAGAATTGTAAATATGTAACTCTCCTCAATATGATTAAATTATGCTACCTCGTTTGTGATGCAGGCCTCCAAGAATGACAATTGTTTGTGTCCGTTTATTTGGAAAGAGAAAGAGCGAGTGGATCAATGATTTTATGTGTAGGCCTACTAATTTTTTTTATTTATTTGAAAAATACATTATTTTTTTTGTTTTGTTACAAAACGGATTATAGGTTACTTACATGCGTTCATATTATTACAGCCGTTTGTTTCAATATTTCAGGAATGATGAGGGCTGCCAGAAAGTCTGAGTTTGTTAGCTGACGAAAGGGAGACCTAAAGTGTTGTTTTTTTGTTAGTTGTTTTACACTTGAAGCGATACCATTATCTTATTTTTATTTTATTCGTTCCTTTTGTTTCATCATTTGTCCTCCAAGCCAGCCTTGTCTATAGCTTGCAAGGATTGCATGTATGAACATTGTCATTGTGTGTAAACACTGCATACCCAGTTTGTGCAGTATTTACATATTCTCAAATGTCAATAAATCAACCTGACCAAAATTGATTTGATGAACTGTTATTGGCTTTTGCTGAATTTTATTTCTTCGCTGACCAACTGCATGATGGGTACAAAATGGTGACATGTTTGCTTGTCAAAAAATCAACTACCACCAAAATGACTTAAATTAATTAATCCCATGTCTTGGCCAAGTTCTTTACCTAGAAGTTAAATGAAAATGGATTTGTTTCATATTTAGTGACAACATGCCTCAGTTTTTACAGATGGATGTAAACCATTAAGTCTAAGACAAACGTAAAATATTACTTTGCTGACCATATTAGGAATTGTGTCAGGTCTTTTTGTGTTGGTAATAGTAGCATACTTTTCATGTGTGTGCTACATACATACTATCTAGATCTAATTCTTTTTGTTTTCATCATTTAAAGAAAAATCATATCATACTTAGTATCGTATTGTGGCGTGCGGTTTGATTTATATTAGATCTATCTGCAGTACATATTGTATTGTGGCGTGTAGTTTGACTTATATTAGATCTATCTGCAGTACATATTGTACTGTGGCGTGTAGTTTGACTTATATTAGATCTATCTGCAGTACGTATTGTATTGTGGCGTGTAGTTTGATTTATATTAGATCTATCTGCAGTACATATTTCTGTAGAAAAGTATACTGGGTTTTTTTTTCTCCCAATGTTCTTGAGAAATTAAGTGAAGTAGTTTTTAATATTTTTCCCGTCATTATTGAATTTTTATCTTTTCAAAATAACATATAATATAAATTGTTACAATGAGCTATAATAGTTTGTTGCTGAAAGTATGTATGTTTCACGAGGATATAAATGTTATGTTCATGCTATCTTTACTTTCTATTTTCAGTGAATGATATGTATTTGGCTGCTTTTCAAAATGTATATTTAACTCAATGACATAAAATGCTTCTTGAAATCAGAAGGAATTGGGTCAAAGAATGTCAGATGAATAATATGAAAAACGGGTCGATGATCTCTAAACACGATAATGTAACTTACTCTGGACAAACTTGACAATTCTCTTACGAACCCAGTGAAATAGCCCTTTGAAAGTGTGGTGTCCTAAAGCTTAGATACTGTTTTCTTCGTCCACCACAATAGTGTGAGCATTGCATTTATGTCTTTGGGCAAAGTGCTCAACTTTGCTTACTTCACTCTGTCCAAGTTTGTAAATGGGTTCCAGATTTAAAATTAACTTAGAGGCACGATGGCTGGGTGGTTAAGACAGTAAATTCTAATAGTGAAGGTCGTGGGTTTGAATCCTACTCTATTGTCACCTTATTATAAGATAGATAATACTTTATTTCATCCCCGTTGGGAAATTGTTTATTTTTCCTGGGCAAAAAACTTTATTCCAACTCCAATTACTACACTCGACCCAGGTGTAGAAATGTAGGTGTAGAAGTAGAAGTAATCTGCAACAGATCAGCGGTCCTATCCAGAAGGGTTACATATTGTCGCTAATTCCACTTCATGCTACTGAAAGCAGGAAAAACACCAGCTCTATGAGCTTCAAGGCTCTTAAGGACTTGGGAAATAAAATATTAACACTGGGGAATAATCACTTTGCTCACTTCATGCTGTGGAAACTGGGATAAGCACCGGCTCTATGAACTAAAGAGCTGTGTAGGACTTACTTTCTTTCTTTCAAAAATACATTCTAGCACTGTGACTTTCATTATATAAGATTACAATAAGTTGATGTTATTTTAGCGTAGACCCCATCAAAGACAAACTTCTTGTGTGAATTTGAACACAATGATGTACACATACATTCTGACTTTTGGGTCAAATTGAATGAATAATAAGGGAAAAATAAACACTTACGCCTAAAAATATTCTATAATATTATTGGTTACTCAACCCAGATGTATTAAGCCGTGGGTAGTGAGTTTTTTGTTGTTTTGTGCATATATATGTAAATGCATCATTATCCCTTTTTTAAAATATAATTCCCCTGGTGCTCACCACATATTATGCCTTTTCTCTGTCATTTTCCAACTCAATGAGAATCAAACGCTGTAAGTGTAATTTGTAAGTGCAGTCGGAAATGGTTATTCCAAATCCAAATTGTACCAAACATTACATAAAGCAAGACCAACAGAATTTTTTCCTAAACATTTTGATTACATTATATTCCAAATATAATTTTATCAGTTCCCCGCAAAATTTGGAATAACCGTTTTTCGACTGTATTGTCTTTATTGTATTTCAATGGACTACCATCTTCCTGAGTTATGTACACATCCCGTAGGATGGATTTTGAGTTATGTACACATCCCGTAGGATGGATTTCATGGCAAATGCGCTAAGCCTTATTTGAAAATGACATATATGTACCTTTTGCTGTGTGTAATGGTATTTTAAGTCATTTAAACTGAAAAATATATTACAGTTACAGTTAGAAAACATTTCCTTACTTTTATTTCAACCTTTGTCCAATTGAGTTTATCAGTCATCACTTTTTTAAGCTATCCGGAACATTTCGGATCAGCCATTTTTGAGTATGTGTTGTAACCAATAAGTTGTGTAAAAAATAGGATGAACGATTTGAATGATTTCTTTTTACTTTTTTGTTTTCATGTAACATAACTTATGTTGTAACAAGATATTTGTTTTTTTCCCTTAAACTTAAAGTGTTGTTCTTTTGTAATTTTCATCAATGCTCAATACTTGTAAGTCAACCACACGGTGGCAACATTATTTAACATATACACAGAAGGCATTGTTACTCTCTCAGTTACTGAAATATCTAATACAAGAAATTGCTTCACATACAAGTTCATATTTTTTTGAAAAAAATCTTAAGACTGAAATCCTACATATTAGTTAATATTTAATAGAAGAAATCTTTACAATTAAATTCTACGTATTTATTAGTTAATATTTGATAGAAGAAATCGTTACAATGAAACTATGTATCTATTTGTTAATATTTGATAGAAGAAATTGTTACACTGAAATTCTACATTCTAATGATATAATATTAGTTAATATTTAATAGAAGTAATCGTGACAATGAAATTTTACATATTTATTAGTTAATATTTAATTGAAGTAATCGTTACTCTGACATTCTATATCTCAGTAGATATTAAGATTCCTGCACAGAATATGGAATACATAGAAGTGGCAATGGACTCCATTTACCTACCAGGCGACGGTACTACTACTACAAAAACAACTAACACAAAATGGTATACATAGTGGTATTGTATTGAGTTCACCGCCATTTTAACCAAGTATGTATTGTTGACATTATGTGGCCATTTAAATCGCCAATTGTCACTTCTGTTAAATTCTTATTCTGTGGATCGCAGCCACGAAATCCACCACACAGATATAATAAAACCATTTGATCTGTAGATTAACATTAATATTATACTGGGACCACATTGTAAATATTATCCAATGTATTGTATGGTACTTGACATAAGTTACTCCTGCTGTTATGTTGATAATAAATGTGGAATTTATTGCTGTTAATTATAATATAGTACTCCATGAAAATAGCTTGAATGCTAATATTGCCCTGTGTTGCCCTTTTATTGAATAAACGTGCTACAAATATATTATTTTGGCTTTGGCAGTACTGTGCATTCCATTGATTATATAGTCTCTGCTTTAAGAAGTATTTTACAAAACATTTGATTATATAGTGAAATTTTCTTTGGATAAGAAGCTCCAAGAAAGAATGTTTCGAGCCCCCCCTTCTTTGGCTAACAAATGTAGAAACACAAAACATAGAAAGGTAAGAAAAATCAGGTAGTCTAGTTCTCAAATGTGTACGTTCAACACATGAAATTAGACAGTCAAATTGTGTTACCTTTTTATGTTTTTAGCTAATTAAAAACAAACATAACTAGTTGTTCCGGTCAATATTTGTTTGCGGTCAAGTTTATCAAAATGACAGTAAAACAGAAGTAAGAGGATTTATAATTCACTGGGTGTCCAGTGTCGTGGTGTTGCAGAGCCTTTTGGTCCATAGAGCAGGTGCTTATCCCAGTTTCTATAAGCATCCATGGATAACCAACACAAACCCAAAAGTCAGATTCTCAAAAACATACCAGTTCCATGGATTAGGTACACTGCCTTAACGTCTTGGCCTTTGTGTGTTGAAATAACCTGTTTGTTCGGTGAAAGTGAAATGACTGGTACCGGCAGAGGCAAGTTGACAAGAGACAAAGAACTAGTGATCTGTAATCCATGTGCCCAAATATGAAAACTAAACAAACAAAAATCAAACAGGAAGTTTAGATAAACACTGATAACCAGATTATGATAACAACCTTAAAATTCCCCGTCAACCCTCATCCATTGACCTATCACTATCAGCTACAGAATGAAAACCTTGACTTGACTTGTGGCTGTCAAAATCATTCCAAAAATGTAATTCAAACTGTGCAGTTATGTGAGAGGGATTATAATTATATAAATAACAAACAGAAAGGCAGTTTAAAAATTAAACTTTTTTTATTCACACATCAAACCATACCTGTTTACAGTTGACAATGACAACATTCGCAATTTACACAAAAGTTTTAAGCTGAAGCTGAATGCTACAACAAATTTTTATTTTTTCTCAGCTTTGCTGTCTACAAAATAAAGACAATGGTATCACAAAAGAGCTTGATAAATTTTTTATATAAACAGCAAATTCAATCATTACATTTTTTCAGCTTAAGTAAATAAATAATGTCAGCAGCAAGCCCAATGCTCTTTGACTGAATAGCAGTGTTGTAACGAAAAGTGGTAGACACATATATAATGGAAACACTTTCACCTACACCTCACATAAAAATAGCGATACTGACAAAACGTAGTATAACATAAATTTAAAAGAAATAAAAAAGAAGATATGTATGAAATTCAAGAAATTCTGACTATATTAAATCTACAATACAGGGATGATATAATGAAATGAAAGACAGCTTTTAAAAAAACAAAAACTTTAATCAATTCTATTCATTCATGGCAGGTTTGATTATAACAATGGATTTTACAACAGGTAGGAGAATGGTACGGTGATTAAGGAAACAATAAACTTTGGGAGGTAGCATTTTAAGTCACATTTCACAAACAAACAAACCTTAAACTCATTACAAACAAAAGGGATCAAACAGGAAATCCACACCTTATTTTTAAGCAAAAGGGATATAACTCTGTAAAAATAACTATAGACTAGAGGTGACTATGGCCACACACAATAACCCAACTGTTGGTAGATAATGAATGATATGCTTGTATATACTATGCCTATCCTTGAGTATGCTATTGCAAAAAAATAAATCCAAAAGGAAGCCACTAGATTGTCTGACATCCATTATTTCTCCCAAATGCCACTTCATGCTAAATCAAATCAATTACAGTAACATTCAACTAACACAAACTACAGTACATACAGTTTAATTTTACATGTGAACTAACCTTAGGTAAACGTAAGTACATTCCATCTTTATATAATCAGATAACTGACTTGCCAATCTTCAAAACGATGCACTCCATCTTAATTCACTATCACAATAAATGTATTTTTAAAAAAAGCAAAAAAAAGAAAAGCATGCAACTTCCTGCAATGATATTTCCCACTGAACAAGCTCATTTGTGCTTTCCACATTTATCATATTCAAGAATGAAGCACCTTAAAATAAGCACCATTACATATAAAGATCCATCATTAAAAGAGATTCTAAATAAAAATCAAACACACATTTAATATCCATTACAACAATACAGGGGGAACAAAATTCTGATTTGGTATTGATTGAATTAGGTATCAATCAATTGTGAATATACTATATTATGCCTCATAAATGCATTTGTTAAAGATTCCAAAATGGGGTTGAAACATGAAAGTAAAAAAGCATAAACCTGAATATGGGCAACGAGTAAAAATATTGATTTTTGAATAGTTAAGAAATTAAGAAATTAAATGTAATTTTTCTATAACGGAATAAAGCAACAAATTACTCAATGTCCAAACTGATCAGACAGTGAAAATAGTCAGATTCAGATAGTACAGAGATTAAATTATTTCAAGCCAGAGTAAAACCACGGGACATTCCATATTGGTCTGGTCGTAAATAACAATCTAACAGCTGTCACTGTGATAGAATTAGAATCCTATGAGCAGCCTTTTAATTTTTCAGTTCTTCCCGAATTCTCGAGCATCTTGCCCCTGTGCCCAGTAATTTCACGTGGCGTATACATACCCCGTCACAGAGGGACATTTTAACAAGATGTGCCAACTTATAATTTCTTTACGCATGTCGAATGACAAGTTAAAAAAACAGAATATCCACGTAATTAAGGTTATGCTGAAAGTGAAAAATAAGTCACCTACAAAATACAAGGAGAATGTGACAAGGGACGGGAAGCACAAGCAAATTACTCAATTTCGAGGAAAAAAAGATCCCTGAAAGCCAATTCTAAAAAAACAAAACCCAACAAAATAAATAAACACTATAAAAATAAAAAATTCTGCGTAACGTACACGCAATCAGTGTGATGAGGTAATGAAACCTCAAGAATACTGAGTGGTGGTAAAGAAGCCCTTTAATGCTCTGTTGTTTGGGCACTGTATACCTCATTCAGTTGCTGAGAGACTCGTATGAAAGTTGTCCTTCGACTCAACTCTTTCAGCTTGGAAGCTCCTACATATGTACAAGTTGAGCGTACACCACCTAAGATGTCCTGGATGGTTGCCTCAACATCTCCTCTGTATGGAATGGTGACTGTTTTCCCCTCGGAAGCCCTGGTAAAAATTTAGACGATAAAACATTTAATTTGATGAAAATTCAAAATGAAATCATCTGCGGAACAAATTTAATTTCAATCTACTTAAAAAAACATAAATAAAATGAGCTACAAATAAAAATGATTAAACCATAATAGCCATGAACATTCCTTAAACACCTTACAGTCACATAGAATACCAGAATGTGCCTGAACATCACATGCCTAATTAGGTCAACCACTAGACCTGTATCTGTATGAATACTGGAGACTCTTTGGAGAGTATAATGACTCCAGGGTGGTGCTATCACTTCAACACATTTTTCTAAATATAAAAAAAAATGTTTATAACTAAAACGTCAGTAATGGTGAGATAGTGATGATCTGAATGTCTACAGTGTTTTGCTGCTGACAATTGACAACCCAGTGTGTTGTACAAAAAAAACTCTAAAACAAATACATAATACACACATGACACTCTCAGGATCACAAGAAAGGTAGATGGAGAGTGCAGCTATAAAAGTCATTATTTTCACTTTCTGTATCTCATCAGTCATTTCAAAAATCACAAAACATGGTAAAATTTAACAACAAAAAATGAGTAATCTATTATCATTTTTGGAATACAAGAAACTTTATGACACAATCTCAACACCGTCTGGGTGAAAACAAAAGCAGAAACACTTTTACTTTTACACAGGAAGTAGTAGACCCATCAATAGAAACACTATAAAGGAAACTTTACTGTGAATATATATTATCATTATCAAATACAAAAGTAGCCACCTATATTCTGCCACACCCCCGGCATGTTTCCTCATTGCTGTGGCCGAGCTCATGCCATAGAACAGCTTGAATTTCTTGCCATTCTTCTCTATGGTCTCCCCACCAGACTCTGTGTGGCCAGCCAGCATTCCACCAAGCATGACAAAATCTGCTCCAGCTCCAAAGGCCTTGGACACATCACCTGGACACGTGCAACCTCCATCCTAGTAAAAAAACCAACCCCAAACAAAACAAGAAATTTGTTAACAGTCAAATGGTTTTAAGATTTTACAAACAAACATTAACGAACGAAGCATTTTCAAAAATCCGACCAGCATGAAAACTATTACATATCCTTCATAATATACAGAAATAATTAAACGGATCAGCACCTGTAGACACAGTCCTTTAAATGTAAACTGCTAACACATTTTGGCACCAAATTATTGCATTGAGTTATACTCACACCAATACGTGATTATAGTGATTCTCTGTGTGCACAAATGTCTTCATGGATAAGGCAACGTCTATGTATACAACCCAAAATGAGAAAGTTGCTCTTAAAAATACTTGAAAACCTTCTTTTCCCCTGCTATTTTTATTTTATAGATCATGCACTTTTCTCTCTTACCATACATATTTTTTTAAAAAAGTGTGCAGAGCCCCTATGATGACAATACTAACAGAAATGATGTGTCCTCCGAGGCCATGAGCAGCATCAGCACATTCAATGACGGCACTCAGCTGGGGATATCCCACTCCGGTCTTCTTCCTGGTCGTACACACAGAGCCAGGGCCGATTCCGACTTTGATGATGTCAGCACCAGAAAGTATCAATTCTTCAACCATTTCTCCAGTAACCACGTTGCCAGCCTAATATTAAAAACAATCAAACATTGATAGAAAAAATATTTAAACATTGACTTTGGAGACTGCAGCACTGGAAAGGCAAACATATTATGCAATGGAAATTCTGGA
The DNA here is from genome assembly GCA_031763155.1 of Dirona albolineata. Lineage (NCBI taxonomy): Eukaryota > Metazoa > Mollusca > Gastropoda > Nudibranchia > Dironidae > Dirona > Dirona albolineata. Next base: position 12,780 of record JARFNW010095214.1, read on the forward strand.
GGATTCTGCTATATTTACTACACAGTCATCATAAGTTTATCCCAAGGGATAAATCTATTTTGGAGAAAAGTATATAAAACTGTAAACTTCTTACACAGTGAAAAAAAAAAGTAAAGTCCTTTTAGAGCCATGAGGCCCATAGAGCCGGTACTTATCCCGGTGTCCGTAGCGTGAAGCGGACCGAGTGACAACACGTCACCCTTCTGGATAGGACGCTGGTCTATCGCAGATTACTTCCC
>JARFNW010095436.1:0-10242 GCA_031763155.1 Dirona albolineata
TGACAATGTCCAGCCTGCTGTGGTCAATTGACAATGTCCAGCCTGCTGTGGTCAGTTGACAATGTCCAGCCTGCTGTAGTCAGTTGACAATGTCCAGCCTGCTGTGGTCAATTGACAATGTCCAGCCTGCTGTGGTCAGTTGACAATGTCCAGCCTGCTGTAGTCAGTTGACAATGTCCAGCCTGCTGTGGTCAATTGACAATGTCCAGCCTGCTGTGGTCAGTTGACAATGTCCAGCCTGCTGTGGTCAGTTGACAATGCAAACAAGTGACAGTGACAGTAAAGACACCACCTTGCTGTGAATGTGAATAATTAACATTAACTAACAAACAACAAACATGAGTCAATCATTCCCAAAAAATAAATAATTTCAGAGAGATATCATTGTCATACGTATTTAAAACTTTTCCCAAACGCTCATTCCTTAGCTTTACAAATTTTTACAAAGTGTAGACATAAATTAAAAAGAGCAGAGCCACACAGACAGATTCAATTGAGTTTATAATCATAATGCAAAGGATTTTCATGTAGTAAAGTACATCTGTAAATGTAAAAATATTAATGTTCGCAGTTGAATTCATTTATAAAGGTTAGGAATTTTTTGGGCAAAATATGATGATCAGTTAATGAATGAATGCCATTCACTTTCACGTTTTAGACTGCTGCATTTTTACACTATGCTTTTAACTGCAATAATTCAAATTGTAGTAAAAACGTGTCCCTTGCATTGCACCTTTATTTTCAACCAAAGTTTTTACCCTAGTCAATTTCTGAATTCACAACTTATACATGAGTAAATAAAAATTTTAAATCAAAGAATATTGTACGCTTCCTCCACACTCCTAATTTAAGAAACAAGAAACAATAAAAACCCAATAACATTTCTTGACACATCACCCAAGGTCTACCCCAAACCACATGAAATCAACAGGTGTCTTTGTCACTAAAAATATACAAAGATATCGGAAATCTTGTTTTGCGTGTTATTCAAAATTATAAAATCTCATCGGCGGTCAGATTTCTGTCATACCTCTTGCATCACAGAAATTGTTTAACTGATTCCTAAATCAAGATTTTCAAATTGTCCTGATGGATTTTTTTTTGTTAAACTGTATTTGCATTTATATTTGAGACTTGCAAAATGAATGTTATGGACAGCGGTGACGGTATCAATGATGGTTTAGATTATATTTATAAATTATGTCAATGGAAATAATCAAGATTATTTTATGAGTCTAGCAGTTTAAAAAATTATCAAGAACTGAAATGAGAAATGTGAGCAAACAAAATAATTAATGTTACTAATCCGTGATTATGAATTTATTTATTTTTCATCACTGAAAACAAACTCATCGCTATAATGAAAAAAAAAATAGTTTGAATGCTTATGACATATTAAAGTTCAATCCATCCCCTATATGTTCCAGCACGTTTCAAACCACTTTATCTTTTAATGCTTAAATTAGATATATTACGTATATATGATATAAATTTATAAAAACCATATCTAGATAATTCTACTTGGTGGTTATGTCCCTTTGATAGAGAAAACAGGACAGACTTCCCGCATATATGACCTTATAGAATGCAATGGGTAGAAAGGTACAATGATAACCACACAATCAATTATGTTTGACAATCTATACAATTTGAGATATTATAATAATAATGATGACCACACAATCAAACATTTTCTATAAATCATCATTCCAACTCCTTTCCAAACCACATTCAACCTCATCAGATCACTTTGGGCACTTGGTTCAAGGAAAAGTAATAACACATGTCACAAAGAGTTCCCTCCCTTAGTCTCCTGCATCCTGCTCTTCATCATCTGAAGGGGGAGGGAAAAAAATTATAGTTGATAGTGAACCACTAGTGTTCTGTATTGACATAGTACATTTGCTTTGTTGACCATTTTCTATGGTGATCATTGATTGGAGCAATAAATAGCATTTATATAGTTCTTATCCACGATCAACACTTGACAGTGGCAGACTGAAGACCCAACCCTTCAAACACCACACGCTGCCTGATGGTCGCAAAAACAACTTGTGGGAAAGGACAAATTAAATGTCGGTCTCCAAAAAGGAAGTAATTCAACGTTATTTATAAAATCATATGTCACAGGAAACAAGTATAGAGAAAAAAATTTCAATGCTCCCTCTAGAAATTATAAGAAGTACTGAAAATAGTTCCAGCGAAGTGATAAATCCAATATATATCAATTCCATTCGCTCCAGACATTATAAAGCATCAATAAAACCTTGCAATGACCAATATACCACTTCTTCATCTCGTCTCCTGCATGCTACATCTCTGAGATTTAAATAAAATGCCACTACGATAACAAAACAATTGAATACTTAAACTAGCAAATCTATACATACCTCCTTGGACCTCTTGAACATCATCATCATCATCATCATTTTCGTCATCGTCATCATCTTCGTCATCTCCTACTTCAAAAATCTCTGAGGGGTGAATGAAAAGAATAAATAATAATAATTATCACATATTCTCTCCAATTGCCTGGCCATCTCTTACAAGTACAAGTGTGCACCTTTCTTTACACAAAAAGACATAAACGGCAAAACCACAAGGAGGCACTTAGCAATCTTACTCACATCGGCTGAGAATAAAACTAACACTAACATTGATTTGGCAGTGACTACTAAATAAAACAAGTAAATAAGGCATCATTGTGTGATAGTGATAGTGATATAAAGAAAGAGAGAAAAAGAAATAAAAATCTCCTGGATGAGTTATCTACTGACATCTTTGTTTAAAGATTGCAAAAAAGGTGAAAATGGTGAAGCTCCAGGTGTAAAACAAATAACAAAACAAAGAACACGATACTAATTCGTGATTATTAATTTATTTTGTTTTCATCACTAAAAGCAAACTCATCGGTATAATGCCAAAAAAATGGTTTGAATGCTTGTGACATATTAAAGTTCAAGCCATCCCCTATATGTTCCAGCACGTTTCAAACCACTTTATCTTTTAATGCTTAAATTAGATATGTTACATATATATATATGATATAAATTTATAAAAACCATATCTAGATAATTCTACTTGGTGGTTAAGTCCCTTTGATAGAGAAAACAGGACAGACTTCCTGCACATATGACCTTATAGAATGCAATAGGTAGAAAGGTACAATGATAACCACACAATCAATCATGTTTGACAATCTATAATAGAGATCATGAGACCCTAAGTTAGAATCCCGGCTGAAGCTACCAATGCTTAGTCCTTGGAAGAGACTTTACACAATCTTTCTTCACCCACCTTGGGTGTGAATAAGTAACCAGCTACAGGTCGATAATAATATTGTCAGTAATGTCAGTACAAATTACCTCACAGTAACAGCGCACTATACTGTATGCTCCCAATGGAGTTAAGAAGGACAGTGAATGACACAGCCTGCTGGTGGATAAATTATGTAAAGTATATGAGCCTGCACTAGTATGGGGACAAGGGACGAAATAAACCTATCTTTATCTTAATATATATATAAAAGGCTGGTGAAGATTAAATGTTGAAAGCAAAACTGCTCACACCATTCGTATACAAGACAATGCCTTCAAAAGTCCATTCACATAATACGTAATTTTATACCAAATTGGAGATGAAAAATTACATGACAGAAGACCTGAACATTTTTTAATTGTAGACTGGCGGCCTGTAATGTATACATAGGAGTTTAAAGGCGTTATTTACCTGGCTCTTCATCGTCATCTTCATCCTCACTATCATCATCACCAATAACAACCACAGACTCGTCAAGATCTTCATCATCATCAGAATCATCGTCATCATCGCTAGGGAAAACAAAATCAAACTTATACTCATAAAATACCAGTAAATCCATTCATTCAAGATACATCTTACATACTCATAACTATTATTTTCACAAGTCCATTTAGTAAAAAGAACAGAGATGACTCACAAATCAACAACAAAATCAAAACAAAATTTGAATCAAATGTTTGAAAATTAAAATGAACTACTAAAATCCTTATTTAAACATGACAACGAAATTCATTTTCTCATATCATATCATATAAACTAAAAAAGAACAAATGGTTCAGTTTAATTCAATTGACTAAAATAGTACCTGTGTCCATTTTCTGCGCTAACTTCAATCTCTGATGCCAAGTAGTACTGGAGTGGATTGACCCACATATCATCTTTGATCGTCTGAAATCAAAACAAGGAGTTTGTTAGCGACAAAAATGCCAAAAAGTCCTTAACTCATCTGAGAAAATCATTAGACAGAGTTAATAATCACACTTGAAATCCTGAGAGTGAGAGGGAGAAAATGCTAAAAAGTAGGACAACAAAATAATTTTCATAAATTAAACCTAATATTCCGATACTTCACTTTTCAAAGCAAATTCCATAATTGTCTACAGCTGTGGCCTCTCAAGTTTCAAGTCAATGTCGGGTAAGTTAAAATCTCCACCATCTCGTATATCTGTATATATCGATACCAGTATTAGCATTTTGACAAAAACTGCTTCTGGGAGTGTTTAATGGTTAATCTGATGCGCAATGAGATTGTTTTTGGTAGCAATGATGACACCTTCAAAACTGTCGAGCCCACCACTGCCACCACCACTACCACCACCACTACTACCACCACCACTACCACCACCACAACCACTACCACCACCACCACCATTTAGAAAAACATTAAAGCCCATCTAATAGGACAAGTTTGTTAGATTATTTTCCCCTACAATTTGGTGCCATTCTTCGAGAAGTACTGATTTTTATGACATTTTGCGTTTACTTTGATGCCCTTTAGATCGACAACTTCCTATTTCAATGGTATATCATCATCTTATTTTTTTTTTAATAGAACGCCTTTGGGTTTTTCAATCTAAGGGATTCTTCTATTCAGGAAGTTTCAAAATCATGTCTCATCATGCTCCACAGTTTAGACTTCTTAGCAATGATGGTGTTATTGTTCAAAGTGATTCTGTGTGTTTATTTGTGATTATGACCTAACACAATGGTTGGGTTCCCACTCATGACAATGTGACGTGCAGCTCTGGGCCCTGGTAGTAATCACAGGGACTGTGGTCAATAATAGTATTGGTGAATTTTTGTTTCCGATTGCCACCTTATTTGCATCATCTTTTTTATAAAAATGTTTCAAGCTTTTCAACATTGAAGCAAATAAGAGCTAGTGAAAAAAGTGATAGAAATGAGTTAGAACGACAAAACCTGACTGTTTGTAAATATTTAACAAGATAGTAAAAGGAAATCATCCAACAAAACAAAAGGTGGCCCACTAGATCTTCAACACTTGTCAACGATGACAACCAAAACTCAGAGGTGCACTTTTAACTTTTGATGTAAGGAAGGAGAGAAAATCAAATGTGAATCAAAAGCACCAACCTCTGCGATTTCATCCATATTGGGATCTCCATTACTAACAAACCAGGTGAAAAAACTAGAGTGAGCTCCCAGCTGCCTCTTACGACCCTTGGACTGGTTTGTTTGCTTCGTCAAGTCTTTGCCATCTTTCCACTGAATAGGAGTTGACTTCGACTCTGGTTTTCCTAAAAAACGGTTCAAATCAATAACTATTTTTTAGGAGAAGTATTGATCGCAAACAGAAAATCTACAATTGTTGCTATTTGCTTTCTCTAATTATGCAATACACTACAACACTGAAAATATTCTCAAATGTTTGGTTTTATTTTTTCTTCAGGCGTTTTTTTTATGTACTCGTAATAACATTTTTGAAACATCTTCCAACTTGTTAGCAATTTTCTCTTACCAAACGAAGCTAAATGGAATTCTTTCACCAATTTGTCATTTGCGAAGTAACTGTTTTCCTTGAAGTCAAACGTGATTTTATATCCAGACTTGATGTCCTCAAACTCCTCTACATTTATCTGAAATAAACCGTGGCAAAACATGAGACAGAAATCATTGCCAAGACAACATATATGTCATAATATTGTCCAAATATATAAAAATTTTCATTTTAAAAGTGGGGATTGTCATTTATTTGCAATTTCTTGGTTACTTTAAAGTCTGATGGGACCAAAATATTCTTCAAATCCCATGCATACTAACTTTATTTGCAAGTATAGCAGTATAGCCCAGGAGATGGACAAACTTTTCATCAGTAATATAAAAAGTGTACAACATTGAATTAGCGTTGCCAAATTAAATATTTCTTCATATGTATATATATAATAATCATCCATCAATAACATGCAGAAGCCGGAAATCATTTAAATAATTTCTTTCGTTTCCATTCCCTTTTATACAAGAGCCAAAACTTCGGAAACATGTTTCAAACTGGGCTTTTTTTGCACATTTCCCATCAGCCATACTATACTGATAATTTTTCATCCTAAAAATATTCTCACCAAGTGGGGATCACACTCAGTACCTTCAGTGTCTGCGGCGGCACACAAGTCACGAGACCACAGCACCCTCCTTCTTTCATATTTGGTTTTTGAAAATATGAAACATTTACAACCTTAAGCAGCCAAAGAAATATGTCATTTTTCAAAATCTGCTCAAGCCACAACTACATATTTTCTTTTTAAGTCATCATCTAAAAAATATTTTTGATAGTCAAGTAAAAAAGATAATGAATTATTCAATATTTTAATAGAGTTTGAAATATAGTCATAATAGTTGCCATTAATAAATAACTGCAAAAGTCCTAAATTTGAAGAGGTTCCTGAGAACGCAGTGTATGAAAAACAGAGGAAGCAATCTGCTAGTGCAAACATAAAATCAAATTCAAACCAAGGATGTGTGTCCTGGAGGGGTTTTGCTTTCCATTTGCCAGAACAGTTTCCAAAAGTGAACTGTCCACGCTTTGTAATAGTATCAGGCATAACAGCCTTTTCCCCCCTCATTAGAAATGGGTATAGTTTTCTACAACTTCTCTACCTCTTCTATGTTGAAAGCCCCATGGGTTACAAATCTCTTTATTTCCCAATGTGTTACGGTTACACAATCAATCGTCACTTCTACTATTACCTAAGCAAAGAGGAAGGGATCTTTGCTGTCGTTGCTAGTACTAGAAGATATCCCATTATAATAATATTAATATATTAAAACTTACAGATGTCATACAACGAAGACATTCTTGCTCATCACTGCTTAACATGGAGGCTATCTGTGGGTGATTGATGAACTGGAAGCCGGTTAAGGAAAATAGGAAGAAATGGTCATACATTTCAAACATCAATATTGCCAAAACCAATACCTAGAGTCTACTAGGGGTAAAGAACATGATTGTATTGTAATCTGATTTAATTGATTGATTGCATTACAATTACAATCCACCGGGTCCGGGTTCACTTTGAATTTTCTTTAAAATCAAGTAACAATCAAAAAGGATACTGCATTATACCAGAAATCTGGAATTGCGTCGATTACTTTGTTTCTTTTTTCATAGTGTGGACGTCTCAGCTTGATGTACTTTTGCTCAACAGCTAATATCTCCTCGCTTGCCTTCTCATTGAGTGAATCTAACTCGGTCTGACATTTATCAACATCTTCAAGCGCACTTTGTGTTGCGCTAATATCAAGATCGACAGCCTTGCTTGCATCGCTGTCCAATTTTGCCTCTTTGGGATTTGAAGCAGGCATTGTAAAGTTTTTAAACTGCAAAGTTTTGATCTATGCGTAAATATAAGTTAAATGATTTGGTGTTTGCGTTTCTGTTTTCAATCCAAGTGGTTATTTTTGTTCTCTCGTAGCGTCCCAGTTTACTGGCTTGTAAGAAACGAAAGTTGAGTTAAACAAATCGTAGTGGCGCATGCGTGATCATTGCAAAGCTACTCTTTGTCTCAATCTGTGATTGGTCGGTGTGTTGTACCTCCATTCTAAAAACATTAATTACACCAATCACATTGTCTGTTTCACTTGCGTATTTATGAATTGTTTTACTGCGCGATCCAAATGTTCCCAGATTGGAGAAAAAAAACTTACTCAATTTTCAATTATATTATTGTGTCTTTCACTTTCAACTGTCAAGAGATCGATCCAGAAAACGTCGGCTTATCAAAGGCTCACTGATTATATCGAGGCTGTAGTCTGTAATGGTGCTTATTGCTACAGACGATTTGTTCACTCAATTTCCATGTCTTAGGCTAAGCGAAAATCGCGTATAATCGTGAATCGGGCTCACTATTTCAACAAATTGTCATTAAACATTAAGATGATAAAATGCTACTTGAGTAACCAGTGTATCGTGGTAAGGTAACACCACCCGCACAAACAAATTTAGTCTGTGTGCCAAATTTAATTATTCCATCGTGACCAATGGGCGCAAAAGTCGTTTTGCAAAAGACAGCAATACGCCAGTATTGTGCTACTTCCTTGGTATGATCAATCACGTCACTGCTCTATTTGGCAAGCGAAATCGTTTTCATGGTCTATTTGAGCTACAGAACTCTACAAACCTCTTTGATGCTACCGTCAATGCTAAGTGCAAAAGCCAAAACGATGACAAGAAATGGAATGTGTAAAGGAGCCGAGATGAGGAAAGGGTGGACCAGCAGTACAGATCTACTTTTGCAGTTGTATGGATGGAAGCCAACTAATTCTAATAGACCTACAGTAAAACTATCTCCATCACTAATTTGATCAATAGATTCTGATCACAAAAGTTGTTGATTGTCGGTTTTGGTAAAGTTCATGCAACTCTTGTATAGGAAAAACACCGTCTTAAACCAGAAACTGTGGAAGTAATCCATATATCTAGATATCATCTAGAGCCTTAAAGCGTATTGATGAATATATGCAATAGAGTTGATGAGAGATTGGATCATATCATACAGAAGTATTCATAAAAACGAAAAGTATATATAACAATTCATACATGAATAAACGACAGCAATGTCATGGTGCAATTCCATGGAGGAATATGTTCTCGTGTCAAATGATGGGGATGGTAACAATAATATTGTAGGTACGTAAGGAGGGGGTGAGAAAAACGCCAACGGACCATGTGCCGTGTACAGCCGACTGCAGCTAGGTATTGTTATAGACAATTTGTAGGAAAGTAATGAAGTGCAGACAGAGGAAAAGATGGGAGGACAACATTCACGATGGGACAGGCCTGAGCTTCAGCGAGCCACGGAAGACCGGGACAGATGGAAGGGAAATGCTTTACAGTCATCAGTATGTCCCAACGACCAACACGGTTACTGGATCAGTAAGCAGTAAGTAAATGCAGTGCCAAAAGAAAACTTCAAACAAGAAGAGAATCATTACAACCTACAGAGGGAATCGAACCCATGCCCGCAACGTCACCCACCGTCTCGCCGACAACAGCAGTCGATCAATTTACATTTGAGCCAACCCACCACTCTAATAATTTGTCAACTCTATGTTTCCTCATCGTACTCCCTGATATCAACCCAAGGGAGGACTGACTTTCGCTTGGCCTATGACTTCCCGCATCCTAGTTTTCCGACTAGGACGCATCGGCTGCTTCTCTGATTCTTTGTGTTAGTTGTTCCCAGCGAAGTCTATCACTGACCATTGATGTGTAATGATTTTGACCTTGCTTCGATTGTAAGTATAGATAACCAGTGTTGAGTGGAGACAGACCTTTATTGAGGACGATGGTGTTAGAAATCTTCTTTATTACTTTCGCCTGAATCGCAATGTTCTGCAATGAATGAGGTATGGAGAATTTGACGAACAGCGTTTTGTGAGTTGTTTACAATTACTCTGGTGATGATAGAGTATGTTTTACATTTATGTATGTATGTATGTATGTTTGTATGTATGTATGTATGTATGTATGTATGTTATATTGTGTGTGTGTGTGTGTGCGTATGTGTGTGTTGTAGTTGTAAGCTGTGCGTCAAGGGGCCTGGTTTAACTTGAACTGAAAGTTGGGCTGGCATTGCCGGTGACATCATGCAATCTCGTGGTTGATGACCGGGGTGACAGAAACAAGTTTGAAAGAAACTGCGCATCATAGGCAAGACATTCCCTTTCGTACTCAAGTTGGGGAGAGGTCTCGACATGTATTTTGCCAACATGATTAAAGTTTGTTAATCTCCAATTAACAACTTGTGTTTCTGTTTGTCTCTTGGCACTGGGAACCCTACTCTATTCGAACCATGTATACGTGGTATTGGAGATGTCACCCCATCTGTCGCAGATTACTACATGAAGGAGGAAGACAAAAAATCAAAACAAAAACAGCAAAACACACACAAAGCGGGGGGGGGG
>JARFNW010095436.1:10252-22905 GCA_031763155.1 Dirona albolineata
ACCAGCCACCCCCCCCCCCCCAGACACACACACACACACACACACACACGCACGCACTCACACAACCGTACGAAACACCTAACTCCCGTTCTAAAAACACAAGAAACCCAGATGGACATTACGTTTATCATTTGTTATGATTGTCATCATACGCTTTAGCTCCCTTATTTTGCTCCTTAGCAAGACAATTTATTTGGACTGTTTTCACAAATAAAGAGGAAACTCGCCAGCAAAAAAATCTGGCAACCCTATTTTGATCATTTTATTTGTTCAGGTAACCAAAATGGACGATGACTCTCGGACTTCGCTGCAGAACGATGACGAAATGGATAATACTTCAATTCACGACGGATATGCATGTTCAGAATCACTAAAGGATGAAACATTAAGTCATAAAACTAGTGACTGCATTGTATCAAGCGATACTTTTATCAGTTTAAGTGTGAATTTGGCTATAAATGAGTGCAAAGAAACCGAAACAATAACAACACATGAACATGATGCCAGTGATCCTGCAGTTCATGGCCTTTCTGATGCTGACAGGGTGAACGCCGTGACTGCTGTCACGTCTGCCCAGAATGATAGTGATAGCCATGAGAAAGAGGACGAGCTTTTTGCTAAAGATACTGCCTCAGATACATCAATAAAGTTAAATGTTCAAATACCTGCTACATGTAATCAAGATTGGAATGGGGACATTTTGACCCAAGAAAGTCCCACTGCTGATGGTTTTAGTCCAGATAGTGGAAAAAGGAGAAGAGTGCAGCATGACTACAGGCGTTTATCAAGTTCAGGATATGTTGATGATTATGAAAAAGGAAAAGACAATAGATTTACGTCTCCAACAGATGCCGATATATTGCCCATATCTCCTGGTAGAAATAAATCAAGCATTTCGCCAAGTCCAAGAACACGATCACCTGTTGGCGTTGGTGGATTTAAACTTTCACCAAATACCCTATCAAATTCTAATAACACTGATGTACCTGAAAAATCTCTTGTTGAGCTCAAGTCTAAGATTCGTAAGTTATTTTTTTTATCATGGTTTTTTTTTACTTTCTATTTCTAATTACGATTTTCTGTTTGATACTCATGTCTGGTCTATGTCGAAATAGGAGACTAGGCTAGGTCTTTGAATCGTCATTCATTTTTATATGATAATAAGATTTTCTCAATTTTTTAAGTGAAGTTGTGGGCAAGGACACATTTCCCCTCTCAAATGGATTTGTTTTGATTTTAAGTTTGAAGTGGGCCTGTTTTTTTTTACTTTTCTTTTTAAATGATGTTTCCAAAGGCAGGCTCTGTCTTACTGTCTTGTCTAATTCAGCTACGTTTTAATTTTAATGCTTTTTCAGTTTTTATAACATTTCAGATTCTTAATTTATTCATCAATGTTTTGAACTGTTTGAAAATTGTTGAAGTGGTTGTCTTCTTGTTTGTTCCTTCTTCATATAATATCCAAGGACATCACTATTCCCCACATTTGGGGCGAATAGTATCTCCACAGTGCCGGCACTATTCGCCCACTTTTCATGTAATTATGCCACCATTGCAATTGGTTCTGTGGTGTAGCTTTTAGCATTCTGCTTTACACTCTAATTCGCGAGTTCGAACCTCGCCACCCTCTTTTTTTTCTATTATTACTTTTTTTTAATATACACTCTGTTGAACTCTCATCAGATCTGTTTCATCAGACTATTTTTCCCTTATTTTGGTCATTTTATTTTATTTATTTATTAAAATAGATAGTTTCCAAAAAGCTGAAATAAAGTTATATATTGGTATCTAATATTATTTTATGATCATTATCATTGTTAATTATTATCAAGAATATTATTATTATTATTACTTTGTTATTAATTATTATTTTATTATTATTATTATTATCATTATTATTATGATCATTATAATTGTTCATTGTTAATTATTATTATTATTATTATTATTATTATAATTACTATTATTATTACTATCATACTCTGATGAGTTCAGCAGAGTGTGTTAATTAAGGAAAAAAAACCAAAAACCTTCATCGTGAAAAGCAGACGTGATAACCGCTTCACCACGGAACCAGTTGTAATTGCGGCATAATTACTATTTATATAGAGTGTATTTCCCAAATCTATGTGGGTGAATAGTCACTTCGATAATATAATGTAGCAGCTTTACAGGCAGTCAACTATTACTATTTTTAACTAAAAATTCATTATATATATATATATTATATTTTGTTTTTAAGAAATTGGAAAGTCTTCTTAAGAGAGATGTACTTCTTCGCTAGTTGAATTGAACTGTTACGGACCTCAGCGCGTCTTGGCTGGGGCATGTATTTAAGTCAAATCATTCAATTTGAATCAATATAATATTTAAATTGTTTTGTGACCAACATGATGGATTTTCTCTCTGGTCTTTTCCAATTTTCTAGTTCAAAATAAGGCAACAATGAGTCGTTCTGCTTGTCTCATTGCCTCTGATTTTATTAACTTTTGTTCCATTTCAGTATGACTTTTTTTCTTTCATTACAAGGCTTATTTGTTGGCAATGTCGATATTTTGTTTGTTATCTGCTCCCTATAAAGTACTGTGATTAAAGAGTGTAGGGACCAGCTCTGTCTGTCCGAGGACAGTGTATAAGGCAGAGTCTGTGCCCTACTAGTACACATGGTCTGATACAAAACTGGAAAACCTATGGATAAAGATTTTTAAGTTAAGCTGGGGATCAACCCACTGTGCCAAGCAATGTCAATATATAGGATTTGTAAACTTTCATTTTGATCTGTAATCTGTAAGTTTTCAGCAAGTGTCATCATGTTGCTATTTTATTTTTCAGTACTGAAGCTTCCTTCACCTAATAGTGACAATTCCAAAGGAGTGAAAGAGAAAGAGCGAACTCATCATCATCACCACCACCACCACCATCATCATAGCCCTAAAGAGAACTCCCAGTCCGGAGTGAGGGAAAATAATATCACCAGCAAGCAGCATCATCACCACCACCATCATCATCATCATGACAAGAAGCAACACAGTAAATTAGATAAAAAGAATGATCAATTCGAGGGCTCCAATGCTGGTGAAAAAGAATTGTTGAACATTTCTCCATTGAAAATAGTCATCCGTGATCCACTCAAAATGGCAGCTGTTCCAAAGTATGATGTAAATGTAAGTAGTGATGATAAATGTACACAGGAAAGCAAAGAAGAAACAGGTGTTGTGGAGGAGAAAGACCCTGCCTCTGTGCGTAATTCTGACAAGGATAAGAAAAATATAGGTGGTGATAATGATTTGTCACCAATTAGTCACGGGTGCGAGTCTCAGTCAAACACAGAGACAGCTATGATCCAAGCTGTGAAGACCACCCCCCAAAATGCAGATGAAGTTGGGACTAAAAAAGATACAAAAGAAAACATTGATAACATGCCTGTGGCTAGCATTCCATCCAGATCTGAGTCTCTTACAGCTTCCTTACCCAATGGCACTGTTTCGACAGACAATCCAGGCTTAAAGATCGAAAATTCTACTTGTGATAACGTGCAGCAAAACCAGAACATAAAACAGACAGATGCAGCAAGCAATAGCATAATATGCAAGGATCATGTTTCCAGTGTTGACCTAGTTAAGTCTGAAAGTAAACTCCAAACAATGAAGCATTCTTCGCCTTCTAAAAACATTTCGTCATCTGAACATTTAACATCATCCAACAAAGACAAATCTCAAAGCAAAAATGTCTCCCATCACTCCAGCAGTTCAGGAAAGTCCAAATCCTCGTCAACAGTATCATCATCCTCAAAATCATCATCGTCGTCGTCATCTCATTCTAAATCCAGCCACCATTCCTCTTCGACCTCACACCACAAAAGTCATCACAGTTCTCATTCATCGTCACACAGTCATGGATCATCCAAGTCATCATCATCATCATCAAAGCCTTCAAGTCATTCATCAAGCAATTCACACAAAGATCATCGACATTCGTCAAGTTCATCTCGGTCCAGACCAAAAGAAAGTCGTGGAATTCAGGTCAACATGACAGAGTGTTTCAAAACTCCATTACCAGTTGGTCTGAACTCCAATGAACCATCTGACACACTCGGTGAAAAGGAATCCCATCATGCTATCTCTCATATTGAATCTCTGAGGCGTGTGAATTCTAACACTGCCATCCTTGGGGATGTGGCAAATCACAGATTGTGCAAATATATCAATGTCGAGCGTCATACCAATGGAGGTGCTCTAGTGATTCATGTTTACCACAAGGAAATTGCCGACTTGGATAAAGAAACCAGGAAGGAACTGGTGGACTATTTTTTCGAGCTGGTGTTTGGGGAAGTTGAAGAAGGTGTGAGCCGGTGTTGTATGGGCATTGTTCACGGAGCAGCTGTGGACATGCCTAATTTCCTGGATTACCTTGTGGATAATTATCCAAATCTTCCTGTCAAGATTGGAAACAAGAGCAAGTCAGACTTTGAATACACCACCATTGATAAATACAGAGAACAGGTAAGTTGTGACATGATATACTTGTAGAATATAAACAACTAAATTTATTTTATCAGCTATTCTGATTTAAGTCTGAAGTTGAAAATTTGAAACCGAATCTCTGCAAAAGTGACAAAAGGCTGCTCAGCAAATAATCCGTTTGAGTTAGTAATCAGTCAATAATGGCCATATGTCACTTGAGCTTATTTGCTCTTTTACTTTTAATCATTAGAAAAAAAATGGCAGATGATGTCCTCCCTTTTGTTTTCATGGTGACTTCCCTTTTAAATGAGTCCTATTATTATCATTTTCATATTATATATTATTATAAAGGGAGATTGAAGAATGAGAATGTGTTCTCAATTTCCTTTCTGTGCTTATATATTAAAAAGGATGTGTACATATAATTATAATCCATGACCATTCCTCAGAGTTAGTGCTAGATTTTAGTCACAGTTTCTGTGATGTATGTTGTAGTGTACAAAAGTGAGGAGCGTGTTTCCTTGAGTACTATGATTATATCATGCCTTTTACTTTTGCCAGTGAACTGGTACCATACCCAATTCTAGATCTGAGACACTCTGATCCAAGTGTCATGATCTTGTCCAAGGACAGCAACAGCGCCGAAAGCGGAACCCAAGCCTTTTGATTTACTTGAAATTGAAATAAGAAAAAAAAATCCCTTTTTATTCATCCTAGGGGGGGATTTGTCTTAACAGGGTCTGTTCCGAGGGTAGACTGGAATAACCCAGGCGTCAGCCACAGTGCAACGCTGCAAAGTGGGATCAAGGTCTTGAGGGATAAAAAAAAGTGCTTCCACCGGGATTTGAACTCGCGACCTCTTGAACCAAGGCGAATGGCTTAGCCACTGCGCCACCGGCTCCCCGCAGCCTCTACATTTCTTTTATAATACTCTATGCTTCTTTAAGAGTTACAATTATTGTATTATATATATGTTGCCATTGACTTCCATCAATCATGTCCATTTCAGATTGATCAAACTTATAAAGGTGGTGTCTTCCGTGGCGGCGGGTTAGATCAGATTAGCCTTGTCGGCACTGTCAATGAGGAAGTTGGAGACTACTTCCCAGACTTTCTAGACAAGTTGGAATCTGACCCATTCATTCATGCTGTCACCCCATGGGGCCGTATGTCCAAAGAGAAGATGAAATCCCGCACAGATAGTGACGATGGACCCATTTTGTGGACCAGGCCAGGAGAGCAGATGATTCCACCGGGGGAGATGCCTAAGTCACCCACTAAACGTAAAAGGTGAACTCATCTGAAAACTAAAAATATAATATTAATATATGTCTCATTGAAAAAATGCTCTTTCTCTCTAATCTGTTGAGTCAAGAGAGGAGAGTGGTTGTACCGTTGTAGAAATAATGTTTTGTTTGTTTGTCTTTGTGTTAGTTACTATTTATTTATTTTTTTAACAGCTTTTCATGGTATGA
Source organism: Dirona albolineata (assembly GCA_031763155.1). NCBI lineage: Eukaryota > Metazoa > Mollusca > Gastropoda > Nudibranchia > Dironidae > Dirona > Dirona albolineata. The sequence continues at coordinate 16,188 of JARFNW010095436.1, forward strand.
AATTAAATAATGGTCCACTCTGCCTCAAATGCAAAGAGAAAGACATCCTATTACTATTTACTTTTGAGAGGAGGTGGAGCACTACAGATTTATTCTGTGTCTGTGAGAAAATTGGTTGTTTTCTTTTATTTTTAAAAGAACTCTAAAATGTATGGATTTTGGTCGTGCATCATGATCAGATTGTCTCAACTGCAACCGTTTACAAGATTATTTGAGGCCTACTTTGTTTATAAAAGGTTCTTGAACTGTTGCAGATCTGGCATCCTGATCATGATATATTCATTTTCAAATTTTGATAGTAATAGTATGGCATAGATAGTTCCTTATATTTTTAGAAAATTTCTTTACAGGGGTGCGAATGAACTGAAGAATCTTCAATACCTGCCTCGGTCTTCAGAGCCAAGAGAGTTCCTGTTTGAAGACCGGACTCGTTGCCATGCTGACCACGTGGATCATGGTCCTGACCGAATGACTACTGGGGCTGTTGGAATGTTGAAGGCCGTGCACAGCAGGAGTGAGAATAAGTGAGTATTCTGTTTCTGTTTAAGTTTTTGTTTCTTTCTGTAACTTCCTCTGTTAAGAAGGCTGATTAATAACATAACAAATTTATTTTTCCAGATGCATTAAAAAATAGTGATAATTGATATTATGGGTTTAAATGAATAGATCTCTGGTTGCTGCTGCTACAGCTTAGCGCGTTGCACAAAACCCTTCTGTGCTGCACATTTTGTTTGAGTACTAATTGTGTTGGTCTCTTTATTTATATAAATTTTGTCAGCTCCTTTGTCCATGTAAGATGGAAAAAAATAAAGAGGACTGTTTACATCATCAGGCGCATAAAAGGTCTGGGTTGCCATTAAAGGCATCAAGGGGTTCTCACTCAAAATATTGCTAGGCAGTTGGAAAGAGTTCAACGTAATGGAGCGTTTAAGTTATTAATATTTTTTTATTTTTTTTTAATTTTTAGTTTTGGGAGGATCATTGTATTCTATCTACTAGGTAGTTACCAATTTTTATATTTGATTGTTGTTCATTTTCAGAGATGAACTAGACGACCCTCCGGGAGGTCGTATTGTGAAAGATGTGGTGGCTTTTGACCCAGCATACTTTGCTACCCTCTCCAACATGTTACAGCTAGACCTTCATGAACCCCCAGTGTCTCAGGTAAGACCCGCAGTGAAATGACAGTGACAGAAATCTTTGGCAAGTGTTAGAATTAGATCACCAGGCAATAGAGGCTCTACAATCTAGTGGGACTTTCCCTATATAGGTCACAGCAGTTTTACTTTTAGCATGAATTTGCTATTCAACACATCCCTCATTATTACCATGTGAAATAATAATTTTAACTAAACTTGGTACAAAATGAAGACAAGCATGATCTGAAATTATGATCAATGAGATGTTTAAATGTTTTTGCCTGCATCAAGAAAATTGGTCATATACTAATATGATATAAACTGGTTTTTTTTAAAACTTTTTTAGTGTGTGACATGGGTGGAGCAGGCCAAGCTGAACCAATTGAGGAGGGAAGGGATTCGGTACGCAAACATTGATTTGTATGACAATGACATCTACTTCATCCCACGCAACGTGGTGCACCAGTTTAGGTCCGTCTCTGCAATCACCAGCATTGCATGGCATGTCAGGTAAGGGCAAGTTTTAAGTTTAAGTAGGTAATTGTTTTTGTTTTCAGCTCTTGGCTAATGTTGTGTATACAATGGAGCTCTTGGAAAAATGATTTTTATTTTCTTACTTGTATAAGGATTTCATAATGATTTTAGGCACATGCATTAACTGATATCAAATTATGACCAAATTGATAACTAAGGGTTGGACTTCAAGGAAAAGTTTATTTGGCCTAATCAAGGTTATAAAGAATTATGTTTTTCTTTGGTTATGATGGCTGCACTCATATGAAAGTCTGTTTTGGTTGTGATCCAGATTTTGTATGTACCCTATCTACCCCTATTTCCTGTGCCACTAATCAGAACGACTGACAAGACAACAGAAGTTGACAAAAACAAAAAAACATAGTTGCAAAATGTTTCTTGACATTCAAATGCTCATTTCGTATCACAGGGTGACCCAAAAAATGTTGCCCACTAAGACTTAACATTTTCCTAAATAGTAACATAATTAGAATTTTGTTTTTCATGTCAGTGGAATGCTGATGATGTAGAATTTTGGCTTCCAGAACAAACAATGGAAAATTTTGTCTTTTTTATTTTTAAATTGCTGATAAAATTAATTTTGTGAAATTCTGATCAGAATCGCACCAGTAGTTTAACATTAGGTCCCTGGAAATGAACACAGCAATGGGTCCATAATCATTATTTTTAAATAGTAAAAAAAAAGATGTAGGCCTATGTGTTAAAATAAAGAATTTGCCTAAATGGGTAGACTTCTACACAATTTTGAATTTCAACATTATTTGAAAATGGAACTTCACTCATTACTGAGCAAGCAATAAAACATTCCCCTATCAATTGTATTTCTACAGATTGAAGAGGTACTACAAGCATTTGTTCGACGAGCAGGGTCTTAGTACAACAGATGTTGAAATGGTAGATGACATTCGCACTGAGGTTGAGGCTGATATGAAGGATCCCTCCATCAAAACAGAAGTGATAGCCGACTTGAAAATGGTAGCAAATAAAACAGGGCAGGAAGAGTTCAAACCGAAAACCCCTTTGAAAAAGACTGGTCGAGATCTTCCAGGCACTCATCTCCTAAAAGTTCAAGAAGAAAATGTTAAACAATCCCCGGTAAAAGATAAAACTAAAACTCACACCGTCCACAGTTGTGATGAATCAAATTCTGGTAAACCAACAAACCCGAAATTGTCCAATCTGTCTTCTAGTAAAGACCACAAGTTAGATAAAGCTCCCAAAGAGGTAAAAGAGGAAACTAAGAAAACAACTACCAAGGATTCTCATCAAAAGCAATCTATCAATGGAGAAACGAACAGAATCTCATCCAGTAAGTCAACCGATCGACCTAAAGAAAAAAGTAAATCGGATAAAGCTGTCAGTGTCAGCAAAGAAAAAGAGAAGGAGAAATCAAGCAAGAGTGCTGATATAATTGTGAAAAAGGAGAAAGAAAAAGGAGATATGAAACAAAGCTCCAAACATACTTCGTCGTCATCATCATCGTCTTTATCAGATAAGAAACACTCCTCTCACCACAAAGAACATAAAAGCTCAAAGTTAAAGACGGGAGATGTGAAATCCACAGAGAAAAGTTCCGGCCATCCCAGCAAAACACACCTAGGCGAGAAAGGAAGTAAGCCCAGCACGGCATCTAGCTCTTCTCATTCAGGCAGCAGTCACGACGGGAAAAAGAAAGACAAACATGCTTCCTCTGGAAAATCGTCTTCATCATCAGTGTCATCGTCATCATCATCACTGCCCAAAAAAGGAGAGGCTAGTTCTCATAAGGGAAAAAATAATGATTCATCTTTAACGCCAAACAAAAGTGTTACAAAAGTTCCAGACGTGGTTAAAAACTCTGAAATAAAGGCGTCAAAAACAAATGAAACAAAAGACAGTGGTATTGATGTGCTCAAAAGGTTAGAGAGAAAAACGGATTCTGAGGCAAAACCTCAAATTAAAGAAACAATCTGTTCATCTCCTTCACGCAAAAGCACCACCACTGTCATCGTGGGCCAGGATGTGGCCAAACCAGTTGACAAAGTGAAGCAAGTAATGGACACAGGGTCAGATAAGGGGGAAGAGAAAAAGGCAGCGCCATTAGTCACCCCTCAAACAGATGCGAGTGTGAGCAGTCCAATGAAAAAAGACAATTTTCCAGATCATGCTGGGATTGTTAACATCATGGCAAATGAAGCGGAGAAGCTTGTTGAATCAGATTTATTAGAGGTTAAGTGTTCCAGTCCTGTCAAAGTGGAGAGTGTGAAAGTCGACATGGATGTCCAAATGGAAGATGGAGACTGCCATCTTTTGAAGCGGAAAGCGACACTGGAAGACCTGGATCTGTACGGTAGGATGGAGAAGGTTCGGAAATTGGATCTTGACAACATCGTCATTAATCCACCACAAACCCTTGCTGCACCCGCTCTTGTCAAGCTAGATATGGAAAGAGCTGACCATTGTGGTGAAATGGAAGTTGGAGAAACCCCTCCTGCTGAGGCCGGTGAGAAGTGAGGATCGACGGAATATGTACAATAATACAGGATTATGTTTGGGCTAATTGAGTTGGTTTGAAGACAGAGGAACTTGTTTCCAGTTTTGAATATATAAGAATATAATTATAATATAAGTCAGTTGATCTGTTGATGTTGTTCATTGTTATGGTAAATAATTTGTGATGAAATTATTCCCTGAACTCGTTTACTTTAATTTGTGTGGTGTATGTGTGTTTACATTTGTTCTGCTTTAATACTTATTTATGTTAACTGTTTTACACATTATTCTTATGAATTTGGCTGTTGTGTTATTGAATATATATTATATCTCTATCCACCCATCCAATGTATTTAAATAGGACATCCACATATAGTGGCCAGTGATTTCATCATTTGATTCTGCATCCTTTGTACATCTTGTTTTTCAAAGCTTTTCACCTCTCATATTTAATCTGGATGAATTTAAATAAAATCATGTATGATAATAATAAAATAGTAATAGGATTTCAAATAGTGCAACAGAAATTATCTTCAATTTGATTAAACTCATTACGTTGCCGCAAGGTACCATAGACGAAAGCAAGTTGGATTTAGGTCTTATTCTTATTATGTATCTTGTTAAAATACTCATACATTTTTTTCCCCCTCATCTGGGAGTAATTTTCTACGCAATTAATTTGAAATTAAAGTGGATGTTGCATTGTTTTGGCTTTGGACTTAAAGCTTGGGGGGGGTCTGTTGTTTGACCTTTCCAGCATAAAATATGAAATGTAATGTTGCCCAAGTGTTTCTATAATATTTTTGTTGACAATGTTGATTTGCCAACATGGCATTCATTTGCACTATTTGAATTTAAATATTTTTGTAATCTCAAAAACGTTATAAGTGTCATACCTGTAAATGCAGAGTGACTTATTGATTATATTATTTCAGTTTTTAAAGTTAAAGCTTCTTGAGTTATAAAGCAATCAGTGTCTTATATATATAATGTTGACTTTCCTTTATAAAGAACAGATTATCTAAATATAATATAAAACAATTGCTGTGACTAAAAAGATCTGAGTTGCAAACAAACTTGTGTTTAGTGGCAGGGACTCTTCTTTTTTAAACAAATTGATTATGATTATTGAACTGTCAGTGTCAGCTTTTTATGTCTATGACCTTAATTCCAAATGGTATCTTTACATCTCTAACTCTGATTCATTAAACGTAGGCTAAATAATCATGGCAAATTCCTTAATTACACTGTGTACAAACAAGGACCTAAAGGATTTCAGTTTGAAGGATCAAGACTGTATGTAATTAATATTGTTATATGGTGTCTTCTGTTTGATTGTACATATATTATTATATATATATATAATATGGTAACGGTTTGATCTCTTCAGGTCCGACATTTTTTTTCTCTCTGTATGATTCAGATTGTCTTGTGTCGTATACAATAAGTGTGTAAGTGCATGCTCAATTTCTCATTTCAGATCAAACACCTACAGTAAAAACTCATGTTAAACCAATATATATATTGAGTGCCATCATGAACAAGAAATAAGAATTATGGAAGGAGACATTCTGATCGTATTTTTGGTGCAATAGAAAACAGTAGAATCTGATGCCATTGTAACTTGTAACTGTAATTTCTCATAGCACTTTCAAAGTGGGGAAGTGGGTGCAAAGTCAAAGAGAACTTTTGATGGTGGGCAAATGAGTTGACTGAACTGAAGGGGTTGATTGTTTTAAATAGTATTATTTTCGTTATACAACTAGAGAAAAAAAAACAACCAATGAAACAAATGTCAATGATTTGGATTTTTAAAATTGTCTGCACTCGGAAGCTAAGATATCTTCATTGACCCAATATAAACCACACTAGTGGCTGTTCTTCTTAGACTTAGACTTGTCATAATCTATGCAATAAAGACAAAATGTAACATTTTGTATTTAATGCAGTAATAATAATATTCTTTATCACATGAAAGTCTGATCAGTCATTGTGAATATACATGCAGCTTAGTTAAATAATGAAATGAGCAAAATTGCGTTATCTATCTCTCTTATTATTATATTGTTTGTTTTGCATCATTCAATTTATTGAAACCATGTGTCTTAATATTAAGAAAATCTGACAAGATTGTCTTTGAAATCATCACATCTTTTACCGGTTGGTTATTTTCCTAGTCATAAATGATCAGCTGCTATTAAGTGTTGAAGTGGATTAAAGGAAGAGTTAAAAAAAGATTTGAATTTTTAGGCAACACAACTATTTTAATTTCTGGAGCATTAGTGAAATATTTTTAATATGATTGAAGGCTGGTTAGTTTTCTTTTTGGCATGTTGTACAAATAAAATACCTATAAGGAAAGCTCAAGCTTTTGTTTCTTTGTTGTAAAAATAAACCACTATGAATTCTCTTTCAGCATTGGATTCTAAGTAAATAAGTCAATTATTGTAACCTACACATTTACTTTCACGCTATTGTCGTCATTATCGATAATAGTAATAGGTAATTTTGCGTTCTTTGTCCTATTGACAACTATCAAAGTTGGCTTTGACAGCCAAAATTATTCCAGAATG